>JBBPLK010000311.1:0-23890 GCA_038089735.1 Exsudoporus frostii | reverse complement strand
CGCCCCCCCCCCCCCCCCCCCCCCGCCCCCCCCCCCCGGGCAAAGGCAGCAGGTCAGTCCCCCCCGTCCCCTCCCCTCCCCGCTCACCCCCCGCCAGGTTCATCCTCGCAAACACCGAGCAGCTCCATGCAAAAATCATCCAGATGAGCGATCGCATACGCCAGCTCGAGGACGCCCTCGCCGCCAAGTGCCCCGCTGATCCACATCCCCTCCTCGCACAGGACCTCCTCCGCATCAAAAACTCCCTCGAGCTCTACACCCCACACCCCGTCCCCGCACCCCCAGACGACCCCGGGCCCTCCTCCTCCCACCTCCCTGACACCGACCGTCACTCGTCCCGGCCCTCAGAGGTCTCCCTCTCCCGCCCCCCCACCTCCCATGCCCCCCGCCAGGACAGGTGCTCGTCCGCCGACATCCCCAGGCTCTCCCCAGAGATCGACAAGCTCAGCCAGACCTTTCCCTACCCCTGGCTCCCCAACAACCCCATGCGCGAGCGCATATACAGCATGCTCCCCTCCCGCGAAGAGGCCGAGTACCTCTGCACCCAGGCCCGTCTCAACGCCCTCTGGCAGTAAGCCCCTCCCTTTCCTCCCTCCTCCCCCTCACCGCTCCCACCAGGTACAACCTCGACCCAAGCGAGACATGGCTCCCAAATCTCGTTCACCACGTTTACACAACCCCCGTACAGGACCTCTGCTTCCGACGGCTCTCCCTCCTTTTCATCATGATGTCCATCGGTCTCCTCGTCGATCTCAACCAGCAGAACGAATCCCCCCGCGCAGACCTCTACCACCGGCTTGCCCGAGCATCCCTCTGCGAGATGAACCTCATGGACGAGCCAAACCTGGACCTCATCCAGACCCTCGTACGTCATCCCCTTTCCCCCTCATGTCACTCTTCACAGGCCTGCAGTTCTACATGATCTGGTATCTCCTCATTTTCTCAGACAAGAGCCAGGCCGTCGCTTATGCCTGGAGCATCATGGGACTCGCCGTAAAATTGGCCCAAAGCGTGAGCCACACCCCGTCCCCCCCATCCTCGACCGTGCTCACCCGTTCTGTCTAGCTGGGTCTCCGTGCGTGCCCCCCTCCAACCGCGACGTCGCTCTCCGCTCACCGCCGTCTTCTCTAGATCGCGATGGAAACCGATGGAAGGTCATACCCGAAGAATCACAGCGCCGCAGAATGCTCTTTTGGGAGCTCCTCAATCTGGACGCCCGTCTAGTATGTCCCACATCCTTTCTTGCCCGTCCTCCTCACATCGTCCACAAGGCACTTTCCCTCGGACGTCCTCCCTCGCTATGCCTCGATCATGTCGACTGTCGCCGTCCATCGTACGCGGCCACCGAGATGTACATCGTCCCCGGTGCCCAGTCATGTGAGCATCCTCTCAGGGGGGGTGTGCCGCCTGCTCACGCAATCGACAGACCATGAATGGAAACACGGATTCTTCCTTAATTGTCTGACCCCGGTGTTGACCACAGCGATCTCAGCCCAGCCACAGCCCTACCAGAGGATCCTCGACGTCGACAAGATCATCCGCAACTTTAGCGTCCCGCCTACCCTCGACATCTTCAACGTCGATGGCATCCGCGACAACCGACAGCTCACCATGCAGCAAGTGTTGGTGTCTAGCGGTCGCGAAATAGGTGCGTTTCCATCCTCGCATGTCGCGTCTCGGGGCTGCAGCCGTGACGACCGCTAGTTCTTCTCCAGTTGCACAGAAACTTTTTCACCGTGGCCGTGAGCGACTATGACGCGTTCTCTTATCAACACAAGTTCGCACCGTCCGCCGTGGCGACCTATCTGAGCGCGACCCGCCTTATCGCCACCCTCAAGGCGCTTGAAGCACGGGAACCGCAATTAAGCAAGCGGTTCATGTGTTTCTGGTTCAATGCATTTTCAGGCGCAGTACGTATGTATTGCCGCTTGTTGGTCATGCTTAATCCCCGCGCTAGGTTGCCCTGTCCCTAATTGTGTCCAGGACCCCGTTTCTCAGCCTGGCGCCGTGTGCGCTTCAAGAACTCGACACCGTGCACCGGCTATTTGCCAAGGTCGCCGAGGAGTGCCCCAAAGTAGCTCAGGCACTGGTGCGCCTCTTTTAATTCGGGCCCCGCCTCGTGCTCACCTACTCGACCAGCCCCTCCTGACAAAGATTGCGGAGAGATCCCGCAAGTCGTACGTACAGTGGAGGACGTCCGCCGAAGATGCTGCCAAGATGGACATTGATCAAGCGGCCGTCGTGTCCTTTGGAGCGCACGACGGAAACAGTCCGTTTGCCACCGTGCACCCTGATCTCACACGGTGTCTCCAAGACTTTGATAAGCGACCTCCTCCTTCCCTCCACGCCTTGTCAACGTTCGTGCCACAAAGCAGACCAGCCCACGTCGAACCAGAGACCCGCCCGGACCCTATCAGTGCCCACGATCTATCGACGGACATGTTGGCCCTGGCGCTCGGACGGAACGGAGACTTGATCTCTGTCAGGCATCCTCTCTCGGACTCGGCTACCGCTGGCGTTGGACCGCAGCGGGTGGGGAACCACACGTTTAATTTTGATTTCGGTGCGCTGGCGTCGAACGTGGAGAATCAAAGTAACACGTACATGTCATGGTTTTAGCCCTGCGATGGCATGGGATCTTGGGTTTCCTTTTTTTTTTTTTTTTTTTTTTTTCTTGTTGACAGGGCACGTCGTTCTTGAGATACCCGCAGAGTAGCACTTGTGTGTTGTATTAAATGAAGCCAATTATTGAGTGCTTACATAAGGCAAGGTTGTTGACGCGGCTCGATGGGTTGAGCTCAACTTGGACGGCCAGCACGAGCATCACGGCCCATGTCTCGAATACGGGAAGTATGGGCTCCGAACCTCGAAGCAGAGATGCGAAACATTCGCGAAATGATCGACCAATATCCATATGTCGCAATGGTCTGTGTCATCTCTTTTCCCCCACACACCACATTACATCCACGGACAGGATACCGAGTTCCCCGGCGTCGTTGCCAGACCCATCGGCACCTTCAAAACCTCGTCAGATTACCACTACCAAACCATGCGCTGCAACGTCGATCTCCTCAAGCTCATCCAAATCGGCATCACGCTCGCGGACGAGGAAGGTAATTTCCCTCAAGACGTCACGACGTGGCAGTTTAATTTCAAGTTTAGCATCGGGTGCGTCCTATGCTGCTAGGTGATTCAGGTTGTGAGATGTGTTTTTCCTGTAGAGAGGACATGTACGCGCCAGAGTCGATCGAGTTGTTGCAGAAATCGGGGATCGATTTTCAGAGACACGAGGAGATGGGTATCTTGCCAAACGATTTCGCAGAGCTCTTCATCACCTCTGGTCTCGTCCTCGTTCCGGAAGCGAGGTGGATATCGTTTCACAGGTGAGTGGGGAACCCTACGCCGCACACGTCTCTTTTGCAATCCTGGCGTGGCCGAGCCCACCGCTCATCGTCGTCCTTGTTTACCTTTTTTTTTTTTTTTCTCCCCTTCGTTCTGACAGTGGCTATGATTTTGGCTACCTTGTCAAGCTGCTGACCGCCATGACGTTGCCAACATCCGAGGACGTCTTTTTCGATAATCTTCGGACGTGGTTTCCGCACTGCTATGACATCAAGTTCATGATGCGCGCTTGCAAGTCGCTCAAGGGAGGATTGCAAGACGTCGCAGATGACCTTGGTGTACGTCCCCTCTTCCTCACACTCTCCCTCCCCCCCAAGCTGATCCGTGACGAGAACAGGTCATGCGGATAGGCATGTCCCATCAAGCGGGCTCGGACTCGCTCCTCACCGCCTCGACGTTTTTCAAGATGCGGGAACTCTACTTTGGCGACGACGTCGATGACGTCGAGTATAATGGTAAACTCTACGGGCTCGGGCAGACGTTTTCCGTCCCGAACGGGTTTACGGACAACGTGCGTGGCGGGGCGACGATCGCGGAGCGCGATGACCGGAGTGTCGTGGGCGTGCTCGCGAGGGATGCGACGACGACGCCGGGGGGTGGTGGGAGTAATGGGCAGAACCAGAGTGGGGTGATGGGGATCGGCGTGCCGATTCCGACGGGGTCGTCGTTGGGGGGTGGGACGACGTATGGGCCCATGGGGGGAAGCAATCCGTACATGCGCACGGCGATCGGTGTCGGTGGGCGTTGAAGGCCTAGGAGTTGGGGACGTAGAGGTTTTTTTTTTTAACATTATCTGTCGGTTGTTGGTTTTCGATGGGCTGTGTGTAATTATTTCGACTTGTATTCGAACGAGAACGAGAGCGCGCGTCGTGGTGATGTCGAGTCACTCGTCAATCCCCCCTCTCTCCTGGGGCTATTCATATGCAACTTTATTATTATTATTATTACCCTGTATACATCCGAGCATGCCACGTTTAGAACCCCCTCCCCGGCAGGGGAGAGTGGGCCACCGACGGCACTGAGACGATGTCATAAGCGCGTCCACGAGCCAAGTCGGTGGGTCGGTTTGGCCCATCACGGGTACACACGTCCATAATATTGATTTCTCCCGACTCGGAGAACGATGGCACGCGTGGCTGGCTCGTCGGCTACGAGGCGCGTCTCTCTCTGCTCCCTTTCACCCACTCATTCAGTCACGCTCGCTCTTGGCCCTTGGCTCTTGAGACGGTGTCTCGATGACGTGACGAAAGTTGTCGGCGGACTGGGACCGTAGCGGGTTGCCGTACTCATCGACAGGAACGGGACTGACATCCACGGACGACAACGCAACGGTGAGAGAGAGATGGTGTGTGCGAGCACAGCGACCGACGTGTCTGCCGAGCGAGCGGGACAGACGTCATCACCACCGTACGTACGAAAAGGGAGGCGGGCATAGTCGCTTGCCGAGACAACACGAGGGGGAGCGTTACGCGCGAGCGTCCTTTCCGAGGATCAACGTCGCAGTCATCCATCGCAAGAACACCGACGCGGGGCGCGCTCGAGTGAACGACACGACGCCGAACAGTGTTCGTTTGCGTGGATCTGCGCCGCCGATGCAAGGGAACGAGCTCTGAATGTAAACACGCCCTACTAGCACGTCGTCCCACACAAGGCGGGGAGAGAGAGAGTAAACGTCAACAGAGGAACTGGGTCGTTGGAGAACGTATCGCTCACTATTCCATGGACGGTTCCTTTTTATACTCGAGGGTGTCGTGCTTTCATGCACAGTTGACGTGCACCCTTCCCTCTCTCTTCCCCTCATATCCGCGCGGTCCGACCTTGGCTCTCTGGTTCTAGAACAAAACCGCAATGAGAGATAAACGCTACAATATCCGCTCCTCCTTGGCACTCCTGGCTGACCTACAGAACGTTGTATCGGAACGGTGATCCACGCCCGGTTCGTATGGCTCTCCGTTCTGTCTTTGAAGCGCTGTCTCATCAATTAATAGGTCGACGCCGGATACATCCAACGGCGAACTCGAAAATATGTCGGGCGTGGAGACATAGACTCAGGGGGGAACAAACAACTCCCGAATCTCGGTACAAACCAGATCGTTGTTGAAAGGCCGTCGCTTGGGGAACAAAAAAAAAGGGACTCCGAGTCATCTCATGACAGGTCCCCTTGCAGCAAGCAGCGTGGACAGCCTTCTCTCGACAAGTTCGGACTGTGAAAATTTTTTGGGTGTTGCCCTCAGTCCATTGGAGAGTGAGATTTGACGTTATCAACAACGCGATCGTTCAAAAGGGGAGCCGCATCGGCGTGGTACGACGGACGGTCAGTGAAATGGGGTGGCCGCGTCCGCAGTTTGCAGCATTTGAGTTGTGGGCATGGCGTGACCGAAGTGACATTGACATGTTTCCCCAGACAGTTCGACACAAGGAGACGTCAAAAAGACAGGTTTGACCCCATCTGGGGTCAAGGAAAACGCGATTGGGGAGGTGGAGGAACAGGGCGACAAAAATCCGCATCGAGAAACGCGGCTCATTCCCTGGGCGTCGTTGAGCCGAGAAGTGAATATTCCGGTGGAGCGGGCCTAACGATCAATACATATTTATCAGCTTGGTCAACAGCGGTCAACAGAAGGCCGTTTTTACACGCCGTCGAGGAACAGAACGGTACGCACACCCGGGGATTTAACTAATGAGGGGTAAATTAATTCAGTTGTCAGACAGCGGCTAAGATGACGGGCAACCTCGAGACCCAACCCAACGGTAACTAGAACTATCTCATCTCAGAGGGGATGCATAGTTCGTAGGCAAGTTGCAGACCAGACTGGCGTTGGCCTAGGCCCCACCTGCGGTCGAACGTTACAAATCCATTCCTTGCCATGAGAGCGAAAAAAAGGCTTCCGGGTGAAAACTCACCAAGTTATATAGCTGTATCCATTCTCGTTGTTAATTGTGATGGATGCACCAAATTTGTCTTGTTGGCTCTCATCACAGCTACCACTACCTTGTCGCATGGCATCGTAATTGTACGACATCATGCTTGAGATTGTTCCTGGCGCTATCGTCGGCTCACCTACCGATAAAACCAGTCAAGAGTAAGGTTGAAAAAAAAAGTGAAGAATCCCAAGGGGAGGCTCGCGACCATTGTGACTACTTGATCGACCCACAGCGAGACCACTGGCGAGACCTAGATAAGAACCCATCGATGGCCGCCCAGACAATCGATACAACCGAGTCTTCGGCTAAGCCAAGCCTGTGACGCAATATATTCACCTGGAGTTAATTCTATGCTCAACGGCGATAATACAGTACCCTCTATCTCAGGGGACGGTTCTATCATTGAGCCAAAGAGTCGGTACGATCGTTCACTTTCCGCGCCACTTACGAGAAGAAGCCTGCAGCATGCTTGCCTAGAATCATCGGTTCACGCTGCTTCACGATGAGGGTGTGGAAGATGCCTTACATACACAACAAACGTTTGATGTACATCCAGGCCAACGGAAGCGTGCGGTCGCAAAGTAATCAGGCTGATTCAACCTGCCATATCCATACTCAATAACCTTGTTGCTTTTTTTTTTCTGCAGGGAAGGGACGTACATAATTGCTGGGGAATATTCCTTTCATTCCGTCATTTGAATACCCTAAAATTGTAATCGGTCAATCATTTAAAGTGAGGGGTAGGTTTTCGCACCTTCCCACCATCCGTCCACACGATTTTGACCGCCATATGGCCCAGAAGAAAGCTCAAGCACTTCTCCTTCTTTGATGCTAAGCTCGTCAGGGCCTTGGGCTTCATAATCATATATCACTCGCACTAGCACACGCTCTCACTCGTCATTCGGTCGGGCCGACAGCGGAATGATGCCTACCAAATTGCCCAGAGGCCCGCGGCTCCCCAGATCTCCCAGAGGGCTCGATTGATTTTACGTCGGCAATCTCCAGATAGGAAGCTGGAACGAGTCCTTTCCCACCGTGATTGTCAGTCACTTTAACCCAGCCCGAACCATCGTCTTCTTCCACCACATGGACGGTCGTCCCCTCTATGGAACGTATCAAGAACCGTATATTCATAAGACAGCGCATGTTCATGAGAAGAATTCACTTGCCAGAAACACTCAGCTCGAAGGGCGAGGTTGCTGAGAAATCAAACACCACCCGGACTGGTGGATTACCATGCGGTGCATCGACCCGCACGAACGAGGACGGCGATGGAATCTCTTCAGGGTCACCAGCTGCAGAAGAATGGGTAGAAGTGGGCCTTGTTGAAGAAGCCACTCGAGGGGACTCATTGCGTGTCCCCTTCCGGGATACCGTCGACGAGGTCCTAGACGGCGTTTCCGCGACCTTGTGATCGCCGCGAACGCCGGTACATTCCGCGGGTACCTGTCAAGTATTCACACAGAGGTGCTTGATGAGGAATGATTTCCCCTACCTTCAGTTCGCACTTTGCGTGAACTGAAAACCCACACGCCTTGCACGTTTTTCCAAGTTTGCTTAGTCCCCAGATCGAGGTCTGAGATTCGTAAATATCCTGGGTACTACAATATACTGATCGGTTCACACCTTGCAGTAACCACATGTAGTGGGAATGGAGAATGACGAGCTCTTGAAGTCATGCGGACTGGAACCGCCTTCGTCATCTGAAGATGAACCATCTCCGTCAGACTCGAGCACCCGAACATCATTCCCACCTACCACCAAGTGCTGCTGCAATGGCATCGATTTCTGTGCGCAGGACGACCTCCGATGTCGCGAAGAATGTCACTTGATGTTGGGCGTCGAGATAACCCTGCAGAGAATACGTTCACTATGAATGTGCGCCACAAGCGGTGGAGCTCAGTACACTCATGGCATCTTCGATGTTTCCAAGCGTATTGTCTACGGAATACGAGGCAATTAAATTGGTATACTTTTCTACCCCATTACCTGCACAGTATGAGTCAGCAGTCCCACATCAGCAGGATGCGCTCCCTCACGTTCTGCGCTGAGGACTGATTCCAGTTCCTGTAGCTTTCCTCGCGAACGAATAAGTTTGTTCTGGAGAAACACCTTCGGGGAGGATTCAAGACAATATTCATCCTGGGGAGAATGTTAAGCGATCAATGCAACCTTCGAGATGCGATGACTTACAGTATCATAGTGACTTGTGCAGGGCTCAAATTTCCAGTCACTAGGTAAACTGAATGGTCTGACGTTGAGATTAACAAAAAGATTCTGGTCCTTGTGAGGTTGGACGCCATCGAGTGCAGCCGTCACGGAAGCAAGGCGATCCTTCAGTACTTCTTGATGTGATATCTGTATCGTTTGCGCTTGAAGTAGGACATTCGTGCAGTTCTTCACTAGCTGAGTCTGCAGCTCCTCTGAAATTGTTGTTCCTAAGGGTGTCTCAAAGCCGAAAGGAATGTCACTCACGGAAACTCTAGATAATGATTGTTGAATTTACCGATGCGAACTGAAAGCTCAAAATTACGTTACGCACATCCTCAAGATTAGGCAAATCTTCAGTGTAGAACTTATCTTTGACTTTGTTAGCAACTGCGATGGAAACAAGGTACACGCTGCATGTGGTCAGTCGGCGGTCTTAGCGTATGAATGAATGGCCCCACTTCTTGCTAGTAAGCATATCATCTCGGTGTTGTTCATGTTGCCGCGCCACACGGTCAGCGTGCCGATCTTGCTGAGCCTGTCCATGCTTGTAGTTTTACCACAATTATAGTAGCTAACATTGTCGGACAAAATACCTGCTTCTGGCGGTATACATCGACCTCGGCACAGTCGACGTCGTACTGAAAGGAAGTCAATACTCTATACAGCCGAGACTCTGCCAAGAAAGGAGACACTCCTTTTGTTTATTCTATGCAAATGATAGATTAACTCATTCAGGGAAGAAACCGCTGGGAACACAAACTTTGAGCCGATCCTGGTAAAAGCGTTCGCGTTCCGAGAGCAATTTTTGGTAAAACTGGGATTGCTACAAGGCACGTGAGCCTGGTGGCATCCAACAAGATATAGGAGGCGGCCCAAACCTTTCTCTTCAGGCTTTCATTTCGGCGCTCTAATGCCTTGAGGGGTTCTGTGACCCGTACCGTGATCGTTTCAGCTAGTTGAACATGGTCCTGAGAGACTTTTGAGATGGATGTAATGATTTGGGCATATGCGTTAATGAGCGTGCTAAATCAAAGCTAATCTCTGAGAATGTCTCACGAGAAGTAGGGAGATGCACCTACTTTTGTTGAATAGTGCTGTCAGAACAGGGTTTCGTGGGATTGTCTCCAGCAACAAGCGAGGCTGCAGCCTTGTTCTTCTTGTCCGTGGTTTTTTTCACCAGAAGCTGAAGCTTTGACGCGTATTCGCGTTCTAGCGCTGCTCGATCACGGTAAATGTCGTGAATCTGAACAAATGATACATGAACATCCCACACCAACTTTCCACGAACGGACCACATACATCAATGATCAGTCCAAGATGGGCGTCGAAAAGACCGGCGATACGGTCCACTTGGTCCTGGCGAAGTGTTCAACCTCCGCGGCGCAACAATCGAAAATATGTTTTACTGGGAGGTTTTGACCGTAACTCTCGACCTGCTGCATTCTGAATTACTTTGGCGAGTCGATACTGGTGCGTCCAAGTCAAATGAATGATACAGTGCCACAATTGATGCGATGACGTGTAGCGCAGTCGCCCGGACACTCGCGAAAAAAAACATTCTCAACTTCGCGCCGAGCACAAAAAATATCATTTGAACAAGGAAGTGAGTTTGATTGTACTCTCACGTCCGGAATCCCTTCGCGCTAATTCAAGTTCGACACTGACATCTCACTTGCTCATCTCCGTGGAGAACTTGAAAGACTTGAAAGATAACCCACACTAGGACTGACGTTACTTTCGGCGGGTTCTATTGTTCGAGGATAGCGCAATCATGGTGTCCAACTAGCTCGAATATTGGTGTCAAACGATTTCTATTCGTGGAATCGTGGCACACTCCCATGAGGAAGTGGTCCGCTGCAATGAGCTCTTTGCCGCGACATCATGCTGAACGATAGAGGCGTGGAGCGGTGATCAAAGGTGATTACATGAATTGCCTGCAGCTGGAGGTCCATGCCGTAGGTGATTGTAAAGCTACACTTCCGCCTTGAACATCGCGACAAGGGGATGAGGTAAACCGAGAAGAAAAACTTTGATTGTTGCGGGGACTTACGTTGTCCACCTGACGACAAAGTAAAAATGTGTTCGCGGCGCGGAGCGAAGGGGGCTGTAGAGGTAGCAACGAAAGAAATTTTCGCCGCTCAAAGCCCCGGTCCGCAATTCTCGGCCGATACACAAAGGCTGACAACCGCCCAGCATGGTGGGCATGTGGATTTACTTGAAAAAAAAACGTGCTACCGTGATGTTCGCGACGCCCCAGGGGCGTTCGCAAAAGGTATTACTAGAGGTAGGCTGTACACCGGTAGAAGTAACACGCGTTGTATGGCGGGTAACACTGCGGTGTGGACTGCCTTATTTCGAGAGCACGGTGTTGGTTTGATGTGAGTTGGCCGACCCTAGAAACACCAGGATTTTGAGCTGTACCTCGGAATGTGGACGACGGGACGAGGAAAACAGTGAACCCCCGATTCGGACAATGACATCGAAATCCAGTAATATGATACTGCCAGCTGGTTTGATCCGAACCTGCGAACCTGACCAACATCAGGCGTTGGCCAGGCCGGCCCCGACAACGCATGGCAGAAAATCACCCTGTCAGCGAGATGCGAGACTCCAGGTGACTAGGTGTTAGAAACGGCAATCGATTTGCAGGATCAGACCTTGGACTGGCGCGAGTATAGCGGCGATGTTCTAATCGGTAAGTTACAGAGAGCAGACCAACCTCAGTGGAAGCCTCTGACAAGCGATAACGGTATCCAAACCTTCCGTCCATGATGAATAGCTGGTCGCCGGGACAATTACTCTTTTGTGCTGCGGTCGTCCTGTTCTCGCGAGCAAGCGGGCTGTCGGCTGTCAGTTGTTCCGCGCAAATTCCTCATGTGCGCCCTGGCTCTCCTGCTGGCGATTCCGTCACCCATCTCACCCGCCCTGGAATCAGTAATTCCCCCGAATTCAAGTGGAAACCTGGCGTCCGAGGCCATTTCTCGGCTCAGACGCCGAAGGCAATTGACCCTCTTTTTCCCACTCGGTATGTGGGTACATACGATCCCTTCCCGGTCGATCTCTCGTTCGAGCACAGCAATCCGCTACCCTGCCATACATAGGTGAGGTAAAGCCGGGCACCGAGTATAAAAGGCTGAAAATGATCCTTGGAGAGTTGAGCTTGCTAGCCTCACGCTCGACTGCCAGCGTCCCAGACCCTTGCTCTTCCTCTCATGATGCCCCAATTCTCCATCATCATGTTCACTGTGTTGAGCATCTTCTTTCTCTCGGTACTGGCAGCACCATTGCCGTCTGATCAAGCACTCGACAAGCGGGATGTAGCAGTACAGTACGGGAGTGTATGCCGATCTCTTGACCCCTCCATGCTCCGATACTGACCACTGACCACTCAGGGGACATGGTTCTACGATGGCATGGGTGCATGTGGTTACGAGAACACCAACAGCGACTCCATTGTTGCTATTTCAGCCCAGATTTATGGCACAGGAGCCAATTGTGGCCAAGTGAGTATCATTCCATGTTCGATACCAGCCTCTCATGTCGTGCTTCAGTGGGTCCGCGTCACAAACACAAACACCTGGCAGACAGCATTCGGCCTGATGCGTGATGAATGCCAGAGCTGTGGCCCAGGCGATCTAGGTATGCCTATGCTCTAATTTCTCCTCGATGCAGTTTCTCATTGGCGTTCAAGATATGTCCATAGGTCTGTTTGAGCAACTTGGTGATATGAGCACCGGTGTACTGCCTATCTCCTGGAATTTCATGGATGAGGGATGGTCGCCCCCTTGAGTGGATCATTCCCCACCCATTGCTCCCCCTCGAGATGCTGCGGCTCTCGTCAATGATGAATAGAGATGATATGTGAAGCGCGTCGTCAGGACGCGTTTGCGAATCGTAACGTTTTAGTGATGTATTCTTCAGGCTATATTTGTTCCGCTTTCACGAAGGGATAGGCTCTGGCAAGCCTCGATTGTAGCTTTTACGCGAATAGAATTATGATGTGTATCTTAGATACCTTGCTTACGACCACACTTTTGTTTACATATGACCTTCTCTTCCCAATACAAGTCGGTTTGGTTTTTCAGGAAAAAAAAAGGGTGTCCGCGACGTGTTTATTATCGATATTTCGATCACTTCGCTTGCTCGGATGCCATAACTAAATTTCCATCGCTGTCACATTTAATGCCCCTGTATATCCAGCAAACTGGGAATTTCTGTTCATACACCGTCCCAAAACGTGCAATCGGCAAATCATTCTCAGGCCTAGCGGGATGTAATCTGCCAACACGGATCAGTGAGGGGACGTGGTCGAGTACCTAACGAGGACCAGTCATCCGCATGGTCATTGTAAACTCCTCAGAAGAAGCTCACTACTCCACGTCTCTTGATGATCTCGTAATGGTCCGAGTGATTAGTGCGAGGTTCAGGGACACCTGGGTCTGAATCTGAAAGACAGGCATTCGTTCCTGAACCAGATCACGCGGAAGTATCTCGGTGTTCCACCTCTCGCGTCCAGCTCTGGAAAACGCAGAGACAGGTCGCGCAGATACTACAAATAGTCTGAATCGCTCGGCCCAATCGCTGATAATCAAAGCACAGGGCTTCTCGTGTGGGATTGAACGTTGCTCAGTCGAGCGTTTCCTGAATGTAATTAGTTCCGAGAGAGGTTACGACTTTGACAATGGGACGTTGTTCGCTGATCAAATGCGGAATGGGCCGATGGAGATCACGGTGATTATCTAGACGAGACGAACGTTCAGTGACTCCCAGAGGTCGCAAAAGACGTACATGAAGGTGGCACAAATGATCATGGCATCAACGCTTCGTTAGTGCCGTGACGCACCAGGACCCCTGTCCCCCTTTACATTCCTCGCTCGAGGGCACTCTCGACATTTCATATAGAAAGTAAAGGGGTGCGCCGCAGTCGGATGGTGACGTGTTGAAGTGCACTTCATATGAGTATCAATTGTTCGAAGCGAGAGTAAGCTCGGTCTCTGTGGTAGCACAATGGATAAATTTTTACATGTGCTTTCTACCACCGACGTTTTCATTTGCGCGAAGCGGGTCTGGAACTTCTGCCTTCAAGTACGGTCTGGGCTCGTCTTTTGCTCCGCGGCTCGTGCAATCACCTAGTAGAGAGATGAAAGTAAACGGTGGTATGGTATGGGAAGGAACACCTGCGCTATTATTTCGGATCCGGGTATCTCCACTTCCCTCGATTTTGTATCTTCGCTTTCTACAAGAGGCTCTCCAAGTCAGCGTACCTTCCCACTATCGTGGTTCTATTGATCAAAGCAGCGAGGGGCTACACTTGAAGCATTTCTGGTCTCGAAGCCAATTTTAAAAAGTACGGCGTGCCGTTCGCTCCATCCAGGAATCAGCAGCGCATAGCCGTCGCCCATGATCCGAGGGTGCTTCACAACCCGATGTCTTGTGTGACGTTTATGAAGTATCAAGATTCCCCCGCAGGTTCCGAGTTTTGATCATTTTTGCAAGATGCAGTGGTTGCGTCTTCCTTACACTATCCGATATACATGGACAAGGCACGCTTGTCTTCCGTCGACTGTGCGGTGGGAGGTAACTACTTTGCTACCACACGTTCGTTGTCGATCACCATCCCGGCTGGCCACTGAAACCTGGTTTTCGACTCCCCCGTTCGGTTCGAGGTGTTGTCCAAGGTGCGTTCCACCTGTCGCAAACGTTAGTCGAGTTCATGGAGCTCGAGCTCCTGAGTCCTTGGCGTACCCATGCTACCAATGCTTCTATGAAGAGTCTCTAGTGAACATCCGTTCGCCGACCATCGAACCCCCGTGATTCGCCGAGTAGGCACCGCGACTCCAACTTGAAGCTTGCGTAACTCGTCTCTCTTGCATCGATCGATGACAGCAACTTACTCCAATGGCGTACGTACCCAGATCTGCATGTTCCACTGTTCTTCAAATGATACTCGCAAGTCTTTGCGAAAGTATAAACACCGGATCTCGGGTATTGTTACAATCAAAATGCAGGGTCATGTACAAGTGAGTATGCGGTAGCAAACGTAATGCAGTTGATCCTGTTCACGAATGAACCCACCGACGTCGTCAATGTCGTACATTAGGAAGAATCAAGGGGGATGGAGCCAGTAGATCATGCACAAAAGAGAAAATCAAACGTGTTAGCGTGCGTTGCGTGACCGTAAATTGTCCATATTCCAAAAAGTCAAGATCAAAGTTTGCTCATAAAAAGGCAAAGTAGATGGAAGCCAACGTAACACCGAGAGGTATCCCCAAGCCTGAAGCATGTTTCTGCCAGGCAGCATTCGACTGCGTTGACGACGGGGTAGTTGACGACGTCACAGTGACTATGGTAGACGAAGCTGTTAATTGGCTGGAAGGTGCCGTAGTAGTCGGTAACACGCCAGTCGTCGAGGACCCGGTTATGGGTGTCGCGGAAGATCCGCCAGTGTTACCAGGAGAGTTTGAATTAGCTGGTGGGGTCGACGCGGGCGTCGAAGCAGCAGCAGACGAACCTGGCGAGCTCGACGGGAGAGGGATTGGGGGCACCGAAGTCGATGGAGAGGGAGCGCCGTCGTTCATAATCGTGAACTCAGGACTCGCATTACCAGAATCACCAAACACTACAATGAGCAATGAGCACGGCGCAACATGTAACAGGTGGCGGTCACTTACGGACAACAATATAGTTTGTCCCGGTGGGGACATCAGGTACTGTGATTTGAGCTTGTCCAACAGAATAGTTGAGGTTGGTAGCAAGAGGGGAGTCTTGATAAATTGTTAGCATATGACTAGTGATAGCTGAGGCGCCCCACCACATGCAATGCTGCTGGAGTAAATTGCACGTACGGGGATGGACTCCCTCAGCCACATTGAGTAGAGCACTTACTTAGATTGAGGTTCTCGCTGTTGTTGTACATGTAGCCAATAACCAACATCCCGTCTGGGTTGGTCACATTCACCGGCAAGCCAGTAGCATTCCTACGGAGAATGAACATGCATTCTGCATGCAGTTAAGAAGGCGAGCAACCCACCAGGTCACCGTCTGCGTCTGACCAACAAACCAGATGGTAGAAGCAGTTGGACTGGTGATGGGCGGCGATACGACATCCCTCAGGGCTAGGGGCAAGGCCACCACCGAAGAAAGCAAGGACGTTAAGAGTAGAACGTATCGGGTGAACATGATCATCTCTCTTGACTGTTTGGTGGGGAGGGGGTCCGAGAGAGAGGAAACCCTTCAAGTCAAGCGAAGAGCTTCACCGGAACAAGAGGTTGATGGATCGTGCCATTATATTGGAAAGCCGTGTGAAAATGGCGGAGACCCGTGCCGTACCTCGTCAACTGCTGGTCAACCTGATGTATGTAAAATTGGGATCCTCTGCGTACCAGCCCTTTCAATATATGTCGGCTGTCACGAATCAAAACCTGCTTTGCAGGCGTTCATACTTGTCTTGCGCTCACCAACCACACGTCAATCACTGGCGATTCCATCAAGAAGCCCCGCAAAAATAGTCTAGACGATCGTCGTCTCTTGTCCAAGCTAGGTTGAGCGCTCGCCGGGTTTGTCCAGAACGAACAGATGAAGGTGGTGCTATTTCGGCACCGATACCCTGGACCTTCAACCCTTGCAGAGCGAGTTGGTTTCGTCTCCTTCAACCAAGCACTCTTCCATGGTATGGAAGCCCATCTTGCTCACTGATAACGGAAATGATTGCCGCATGGCATGCTTCAGCCTTCAGTCTTCAGCAATCCCTCCTTTCCCGATCTCCACGCTCGCGCTGAGTTGAACACGACATTAGGACGCTCATCTTTGCGGAGGCGAACAATGTCAGGGTCTAAGAGTCTCACCGGTTTATATCAACTTCTCTTTCTAGGGCTCCATTGCTGTCTGGCACTGTCTGCCGAGAGGTGATGGTGTGGTTGGCTTGGCAGCGACCGGGTGGCAGCCGTGGAGCAATGAATATGTCAAATGATATCAACGCAGCTGCACACATGATTGCTTCAACTTCACACAGTCTTCTCGATCGGGCGAAAGAATACTAGTATTCTCCCTCGCATTCATTCATATTTCGCTGTCACATATCAGCCTTGCAGTTGCGTTAGAAGCGTGGTGCCAACTTACTCATCGCCACAACCGAGACCCAAGATCGCTTTTGGCAAGCAAGACACAGCTGCTTCCTTTCCCTCCCCATCGGCTTTCACTTCCTTGTCATGACCTCGGTAGTGATTCGGGAGGTGAGATGTTCAGACGGTGAACGTATTGACCCATCCCTTTGAAAGGGAGACATATTCATACACCAGCCTCGTGGATGGCCTTATCTCGGCTAAAAAGTCATATCTAGGAGTCTGGACGAGGTACAGTATTCGTCCCTGAAAAATCCCTATCTTCGGCCTTTCAAATCATTGCGCAAGTCTTGTGCATCGCCCGATCCCCTTGTTCTACACCTTGTACCTCAATAGCATACGTTACCCGTGCTATCATTCCGATTCACTGGCACTATCGCCCAACATTAATTTCCATCAAGAACGGTCCAGCTTGATGCTTTTCGCCGTGCTACCTCCCTGCCACCAACCACCGTAGTGCGGTCGAAGCTTGGACTCAAGACCGCAGACTGCCACCTTCTTGCCTCGTGTATCAGGACAAAATCTGCAGGTCCTCCAATGAATGGTACGAGACTGTCTGTAGCATTCCCGTCGAGGCGACCAGCTTCGTCCATGACGCCAATAGCCTCCTTTGAAGTAGTGGATACTGAACGCTTGTTTTCCAGCCTATTCAGTCTAGACGAAAACCAAGCACGTAGTCACGTACCAGAAGTTCCCTCCAACCAGGTTCGGTTCCGACCTGGAATAGCCCCACTTCTAGACAAGCCAGAGTCAGTGGATCGAGGTATCCTTGAGGTGTGAATGCATTTTCCACATTATTCACGCTCAATGCGACATGGACGCCGTAATCTCGCCAGATCGTGGCAACATCAAGGGTCCGGTCTGCAAGTGGAACGCTTCGAGTTCCATCCGAATTGGGTCGACCCATCATATAAATGTCACTTTGGGGCAAAGCGACAATTTGCAGGGGAAGCTCATCCAATTCGGTGCGCATCCTCACCCACTCCTCGGCTGAGAACATTCCAAGTCTCGTAGCATGGCCGATAGTGACACGTCGATTCCCAGCGCTTGTTTTCGTCCATCCTATTTCCCTCATCTGACGGAGTGTTTCCCACACCATCGGCTCTGCATTGGCGTCGAGGTTGTAATCGAGGTGGAAATCGGCGTGGAGATTATAGTCCTGAGCTAATTTGAGGATGTGTGCGATGTTTTTGTGTGCATGCTCCTGGGATGGTTCGACCCACGGTGCAGAGCCGACGACGGGTATCCCATCACGAGCGAGAGCGGTTTGCAGTAGTTTTAAATTACCCCCTGCTATCTCGGCTGTAGCTGATGGATACAATGCTTCCTGGGCGAAGGCTTCAGGAATTCTGGGTGTGAGACTTTTTTTTTTGGGGGGGGGGCGAGGTGTGGTCACCCACCAACAATTTGAATGTCGCACGCGCCTTTCCATTCGGACTTGACTTTTAGCCCGGTGTCTAGACATACCATCCCAACTGCTGTATCAATCTCGACGTATGCTCGTATCTTCGTAACACCAGCTTCCACGCTCTGGCGCACGAGTCGTGTAGCACGAGCGTGGAGATCTACCAAACGGTCTGGAAATCTAGCCTTGGCCTTATTGGTCACTTGTAAGGCCTCGGGGAGGGAGCTTACGGAGGTGATGCCACAGGTAAGCATTTAGGCTATCAACAATGGAACGCGACCAACGCTCACCCTGTCAGGAGCGGATCACACTGCTCCATAATGAAGCATTTGTCCAGGTGAATATGTGCGTGACACAAGCTACGGGGGGGAACTGGAATAGAAGACGTCGTGTTCGCTATGCGTTTTGGAATAATGGCTTACGATGGTAAGATGGTTCCGCCGTTGCCTTGAATTATAGTGCAGCGGCCGGCCGTTGGCACGGCAGGCCCAACTTGGTTATCGGAAGGCACGATGTTGAGCACACGTCCATCGAGACATTGAACATCCCAGAGCTGTCTTGCCAGGTCTACGTCTTCGTATGCCAAGTGGACATTGGTAATGAGTGTTCGCTCCTCCTCCATGATGTTGGCCTACACGTTGTGCACGGTGCGAACCGTGGAATTGTACGGATCGGTCAGGGAGGGGATGCCCTTGGTCGTTCAGCGTTAGCAGTGACCTGAGATCGGGGATGAAGTAAGTAACACACGGGGTCAGCAACCAGGTCATTTTGAGTCTGTCACCAGGAATAGGTGAGATAACTAAAGCTGATGATAAGATGTGGGAACAACCACTCGTTAGTTCCAAGGATAATCCCGAATGCATTCGATTCGACTCAAATGTCAGTGTTTAAAACTAGGTTACATGTTGAGCAAGGAATCAATGAATCCCAACGTCACCGAATCAAGATACCAAAGTTTTCCGGAACCATTCCACTGTCTGTGACAGGCTGCCTTCGAACTTTGCCTTGATTTCCTCATAGGCAGGGTTTGGGCGGCATGTGAAACCATGGACGGTTCCTGGTTATGGATTAGATATGAAATGGACGATAGACCGAATTCACCCTTGTAACCCACGAACTCATAGGGAACAAAGTCTGCCTTATCCTTGCGCGCCGTCAAAATTGCTTCGGAGTTCAAGCGCATGTCTTGGGAGAATGCCATGTCCTCTCTTTAGGAGTGTCAACTTATGGAAGATCAAAACGAATGGTCTTGGACCAACGTTCTGCGCAAGCCCATGCAATTGGTACCTGAAACACGGATGTAATAAAGCTGAACGAACGAACCAAGCAGGGCATGCACCTACGTCAATAGCTTTGATCGACGCCTCCGTCAACAAAGAAAGGCGACTGAGCACGATACTATCAAGAATCTTAGAAGGCACGAGACGAACGGCAATGCCAGCGCCGAAGCAATATCTAGTGTTCGATAAGTATTCCTGCACGTCTGTACGATGACATCGCTGACATACCCCACAGCGCCAAGCTTGTGGTACTTGTCCTGCTCACGGACACATTTGATGAACTAGAAGAGAATGAGTAAGAGACGTCAAATTAGCTTGGCCTGAGATATATCTGGGTGGCACGAGAAGTGACAACGGATGGACGTGTACGGTAGACGGTCCGGATATTGCAGCTGATGCAAATGAACAAGCGGAACTTGTCCCACAATTACCAGGGACCAGGATGGTCTAGAAGTAATTGAGTCTTCATGCTGTCCGGTTTGACGGCTGGCCTGAAAGTGGTGTGAGTGAAGAGAGGAGCGAGGGTTCGAAAATGATACGACCATCAAAAAAATCAGGGTCCCAAACATCGCAAGCAAGCTCCTTGGTGATCTTGTCCGCGATGAACTTGCAGCTAATTAGTTCAAGCCCCGAACCCGTCAGCGAGGAAAATGTTTTCGGCGTCCAGTCGGTGACACCTGACACAAAGTAAGCATCTACACCATTCACCTTTTTGACAGTTCCTGAAAGGGTTCCGTCAAGAATGGACCCTCTGATGCAGTCCGGACAACTCATTAGCAGATGAAAGGCACAAGGATGGACTCGGCCTACCACTACTGATCGCCACTCGAGTTCCCGTTGGACGGCCCTTTGAGCATGCGTCGCTCCACGGCAAACGTACTTGGATAGAAGACGGCTCGGTTCTCCCATGCTAGAACAGCGGTGTTTCCGCTCGAAGCCTTCCCAAACGTTCAAGTTCCGGTGCACTATAGGAAATCCCCGGCATGTGAATCCGGTATTGCATTACCAGGATGGGTCCCAGGCTTGATTTTATAACGAGTAGTGTATATGTCAAGAGTGTAATGAGAGCAGCCTGAAGTGATAAGCACTTTGTAACAGGCACATGTCATCATGATCGGGGTTCGGGCGTGGGAATGGGTAAGTTCCGTTCTTCGCTGCTGGTAAACTTGGCGCTGGCATTCCCTGTGTAGCAAACGGATTGCCAGCCCGCCACTACAGCTAATGTTTCAATCCCATGGGTTCTATGGTGCCAGCCCACAGCCCCACCTTCACTCACCGTATCATGATCGGGTGGCTCGTCGGATTCTCTGGTGGTTCGAATGACGGGACACGAATGCATGATTGTCCCAACCCAACTTCCTCTCGTGCTTTGCGGAGCGTAACATCGTGGGAGTCGGTGAATGCGTCTATGACAGTGCGTCTGTTTCATAGAATCATACGATGACTTCGGCAGTCGTGTATGTCGGCACATTGCCATGACAGGCATACATTCCCCGCCCACTTTTACTTGTCCCTACAACTCATGTTCTTCTAGGCCTCGTTAAAAGGTCCTGCCAGGTTGAACGAGCTCGATCCGAGCTGAAATGACCGAGATCGTGACAGATATTCGGCAATTTATTATTTGCAAGTCCCAGACTGGGCACACGACTGCCAATGAAGGGCGTTTGGCGTGTTATCAACCTCGAATGGATAAAACGGCCAATCTCAAGTCCGCCTCAGTTTTATCATGATGTCTCTGCACAACGACTCGGATGGATACCTCCAGCGGAACACGACACAGTCAACCCGCGGTGGGGACGATCAGGACAACGAGGAACTACGAGCTTTGGGCTATGTCCCTTCCTTCCGCCGCGAATTCACCAACCTCCCTACGATAAGCTTTGCTTTTAGCATCATGGGTGTGTGCTCCAGCATTGCCACCACTCTCAATACGCCCTTGCTTCTCGGAGGCCCTGCATCCGTCGTATGGTGCTGGTTCTTAGGGGGAATGAATTGCCTCGCATTAGCAAGCAGTATTGCTGAGGTCGTCAGCGCGTATCCAACTTGTGGAGCCCTTTATGGAGCCTCTGCTCGGTTGTGTCCCAAAAAGTATCGTGCAAAGGTCGATTCCTTCCCCCCCATCATGAATGGTTGGGTATTGACCAGCTTTCCTTATCTATAGGTGGGGTGGATCGTGGGGTGGCTCAACCTCATTGGTCAAATTGTCGGACTGTCGTCTACCGAATTTGGACTGGCCAACATGATACTCGCCGCCGTATCTATGTCCACCAATGGAGTGTTTTTGATCACACCCGGAAAAGTTGTCGGATTAACCGCAGGGCTACTTGTCGTCCACGGCACATTGAACTCTCTCAAAACTCGACATCTTGCATATCTCACTAGCTCATTTATGTTCGTCAATTTGGGTGCAACCTTCCTGATCATCACTCTACTCCTCGCGATCACCCCGCGATCCGACATGCATCCTGCATCGTATGTCTTCGGTGCAGAAGGGCTTATCAACGGGACCGGAGGGTGGAACAATGGAGTCAGCTTTCTTCTAGGACTGTTGAGTGTTCAATGGACCATGACAGGATACGATTGCACAGCACATATTTCCGAGGAGCTCCGTCGTGCTGCATACGCTGCACCAGCAGCCATCTTCATCGCAGCGATCGGTACTGCGAGCGCTGGTTGGCTCCTTAACATTGCACTGATTCTTTGCTCCGGACCATTCACCGACCTTCCTGGCCCGTCGGGGTCTGCATTTCTTGCGATCATGGTCTTGCGATTGGGTCTCCGCACTTCGCTTGCTCTGTGGTTCTTTGTCTGCATGACCGCATTTTTCGTGACGCAGACGGCCCTACAAGCAGCGTCTCGCTCTGTTTACGCGCTCAGTCGCGACCGTGGCCTGCCCGATGGAGGATTCTTCGGACACATCAGCGTGTCCACGCAAACCCCACTGCGGGCCGTCTGGTTGACGGTTCTTGTTAGTGCTCTTCCCGGACTACTCGATCTAGCCAGCCCTGTCGCTGCCAACGCTGTGTTCGCTATGACAGCCATGGCTCTCGACTTCTCCTACGTGATTCCCATCCTCCTCCGACGCATCTTTCATTCCCACCCCGACGTCCGATTCAAACCGGGTCCGTATTACATGGGCGATGGCTGGATTGGAGTCATTGCCAATGTTTGGTGCGCACTCTGGACATGCTTTGTCTGTGTGGTATTTGCAATGCCTACACAACTGCCTGTCACGGCAACAAATATGAACTATGCCGCAGTGATTATTGTAGGGGTGATTGCGCTCTCGATGGTCTGGTATGTGTTGGGCGCGCATCGACACTACCATGGGCCGGTTTCCAATTTACCCTCTGGAGAAAAGGGCGGAATTCATGTGGAAGATGATGTTCCTGAGAAGGCCGTTGAAGCCTAAGCGTTTTGGGACCATTGATGTGTATTCCCTGGCTGGCAGATGTCAGTACGTGTTCCAAACCAACTGTTCCTCGTTTCACCTTGCTGTTCTTCATCTTCGTTTACATGATATCACGTTTGTGCGTACCATGATACCAAAGCTAGAATGTGAAATCATACGGTTACTGGGTATACTAGACTACATCATTTCGAGTAGGTAATGCGACTGCCACTGAATGTTGTATGAACCATTGGCAACTTCCAGTAATACTTTACTAAGAGCATGACGGAGGCAAAACGAATAACTCCAGGCTGCGCCATGTTCGCGACCGCCCGTCGACATGCGAATCCAGTATTGCATTACCATCAATTACCAAGTTCCGCAACATATGTGGTTCCGTCACTGTGCCAGTGCGATGGCTCTCAATTGGCAGCTGGGTAGTATTAGGTCTATCATGATTGCAATAAGCAGATTGTGAGCCATTGACTGCTTCCCGTTCCATAATATTAGACTTTCTCATAAGGAATAACAACGAGCAGCTGCACACGAGCCCTCTCCCAGCCAAAATGCACGCATTGTGAGAAAGTGTACTGTAGTCAGCTACTGTGACCCCGTCTCGTCGCGGCGATCTGGACACGAGTCGCATCGGGGTTCCGCTTTGTGCGTGGCGTGGCCCGTACATAACCGACACGTGAAAGAGGAACGATGCCTGATGCTTGGGTAGATCTGCGGTGAGGGAGAGAAAGATTTTACATAGCGGTAGGGAGGACCTAGGAGTCGATGGTGCGGGCCGGGACCGGGCCGCCGGCGCGCGTGGTAACTTTTGCAGATCGACTCTTTAGTATGTAGGTATCTTTTCGAACCTTCCGTGCTCTTCCAAGTCGGGAGCTTCTTTCGTTCCTCGTGAGGTTTGTGTTTCGCGTTTCTGCTATTACCATTCACTGCCTCTTTCGCCTCCTCGTCCACTGCTTCGTTTCCAGGTATCCTGACGTGACTCGGTTTCCGACTCCACTATCGAGTAAGTTCTGCAACACGGCGTTTTGCGAGGGCGCTCCAGGGAAGGCGTCCGTGATCCCGGCCAGCTCGCCCGACGCTACCCATGACAGACTATCATCTGATACT
Source organism: Exsudoporus frostii (assembly GCA_038089735.1). Taxonomy (NCBI): domain Eukaryota; kingdom Fungi; phylum Basidiomycota; class Agaricomycetes; order Boletales; family Boletaceae; genus Exsudoporus; species Exsudoporus frostii. Next base: position 34 of record JBBPLK010000311.1, on the reverse strand, counting down.
CCATCCGAGTCATGTGTCCGATGATCATGTTCTA
>JBBPLK010000309.1:8962-23928 GCA_038089735.1 Exsudoporus frostii | reverse complement strand
TGACATTGCACCCTGCACTCCAAAACCATATGCAATACCCAGGAAGGGAACGACATTCTCATGGTCTAGTCTCCTCCAGATTCCGAGCTCTCGAAGGAGCATCTGGGGGGAAATTCACACCATATTTTTGGTCACAACACGAATGGTTACCTTTACACTTTCCGATGTGAGACGGAATCGCAAGCACTTCACCGCAACCTGAGGGAGAGGTAAATAGCAGGCAACCACGAGTCTTATAACGTGTGCAAACCTCCGCCGGCCCCGAAGCGGCATTGTACCGACATTTATAGATATCGCCAAAGCTTCCTCCAGCCGAACACTGGTTTTGGAGTCCGGCAAGGTCATGTGTGAGGTCTGGTGACAGCGGCGGAGATTCTCTGTCGATAAAAAAATTGATTCAAATTAAGCAGTGATATCAGATGATCGTACTACAGTGTAGCGAATTGACATACTCGAGGCTGACCCTTTGAAGTTGTCGTTCCATTGCCCGCAAGGATGCAGAGGGTGAATGAGTTGCCGTTGAGGGTACAGTGGGACGAGCTGACCCAGATCTCTATTATGATGGGGAGATATGAGAAATCATACGGACGATCCTACCTGGCAAATGCTCACACGTAAAGAGGGGTCGAAATCCCGCACTTCCACACCAGGTAGGAGCACGGGAGGACGCTAGGCTCGAAGATAAGAGGGATGCGTATGCAGAATTTAGAGTAACATACATCAGGGGGAGCCTGAAGTTGAGTCACCTGCAACAGCGGGAGGTAATGGATATCAGTGCCGAATACACATGTGCATGCATGAATGGCGTAATTACCCGACCCTCTACAGAATTCATCCAAGGCACCCGCCATGAATACAATTTTCCATCATGTCCCGCTGACGCCACGAATCCACCGGAGGGAGAGAAAGAAACCGCGATCGCATCGTCAACAAGTTGTAGAGGTTGCACGATTGGACCACCTGAGGTCGCATCCCAGAAACGAATAGTTGTATCCCGAGACGCACTCGCAAGGACCGATCCATCCGGAGAAAGGGAGAGGGAGTTTATGCCGCCAGCGTGACCTATCCATGGTCGTCCGATTTGTTGCCCTGTATGGGAGTCCCAACAACGAATCGTTTTATCGTGGGATGCAGAGAAGAGCCGCCTGCCATCGCGCGACCACAGCACACAACGGACCCAATCCCTGTGGCCTTTCAGTGGTTCAAGGAGAAGTCTACCACTGTCAACGTCGTAGACGCGAATGTCGTTAGGAGTGCCACATGCGAGTTTGCCACCGTCGGGAGAGAAACACGTGGAGCAAACTCTGCCGACCCCGATGGACAACTCGACCCGTTGCCTTGCTATAGTGTAAATGGCCACGGCCCCGTCACTGACCGCAATGAGTTGACCATTTGGCGAGATTGAAAGCGTGGAGCAATGGTATTGGTGAGTCCATCTTTTGACAAGTTCGTGCGATTCGACGTTCCACACTTTGATGCTCCCATCGTCACCACTGCTAATGATTTTCGTGTTATCCTGAGTCACGACAAGACCGCTTATTGCGCTCCCGTGTCGCATCGGTACCCCTTCTTGCTCGCCGTTTTCCAAATTCCAGACCCTCACAATTCCGTCATTGGAGCCAGTCGCAACCCGTCGTCTGCCAGGGAGATTCACAAGCGTCCTGAAAATGTCACCATGCCTCGAGACTACAGGCTGAAGTTGCTGAGGACCATGATTGTCAGATCGCCGTGGTGCGCCGCCTGACATGGTAGTTTTGTAGCAGTTGGTCGCTCGAGCGGCGTGTGTGCAAAGGTGCGTGGTGAACGGATAGAAAGAGGGAGAGCGCTGAATACATTGCAAACTGTTACAGCTTATATATTTATCGAAACGCTGGTGCTCATGGCGATGCAGCGGCCTCTGCGATCACGGCTAGTATGATCTTCCACTGAGGTGAAATACAACCAGTGTTCATCTTACAGGATGGCCGTGTCGGCATGTCCCTAAAGTCAGACGTGCACTTGTCCTACAGTTCAATCCGTGTGGCCTTGTCACGAACATTGGGACCCAGGTCATTAGGATTCCTAACTCATGCCCTGCAAGCTCCGTCCCTTTATCTAAGCGCGGAACCACACGATACCTTCACAGGAACCCTACAGGTGTGCATGTGACTCTCCATCACTTCTCTATATAGCGAGCTCGGGCGACCTTCTGAACGATGGTACTCTGGTGGTCCGCTCACTTGACTCAATGGAAATTGGGAATTGGTGACCCTTGATCTCATGTCAAGTATGAGATAGTGGCGAAAGGTTCGGCGGGGATTTTGTGACATGTTCCAGCCTGGTTGAAGGTTGACCATTCCCACAAAAGGGCGCTACTGTAAATCAAATTCCAGTGCGAGTCATTGATCGTTCATTTGATCCCTAATGCCGAAACACTTGGCCGCCCGCCACAAGTATATCCTTCCATCCAGTCTTGCCGATGCCACGAATGTAACGGAGGCGAGGAACAAACCGTGCCAGAAACGAACAGTTCTATCGCCGGACACGCTCGCAAGCTTTGATCCATCTAGGGTTCGAGAGGGAGAGGGAGAAAACAGCTTTGTCGTTGTGGCCGTATGATGTGGGGTGGAACGGGCCGCTGCCATCGCCCGACCACACCAGACACCAGATCCTTTCTTTGTGGCCTTCTGATGGACGAAGGAAGCGCTTGCCACTTCCCGATCCAGCCAGGTCAGGCAATCACGACTATATTTCTCGCCTGACCGGATCACCACGTGGATCTAACTCGCTTGTATAGGTTTGTCCGCCCTTCTCGACCATCAGACGAAACCGCATGTCTGCTCTGGTCGACCCATACTTCCAGAGGTGCACCACCAACCACCTACGACAGATCCATCGGCTCTTCTCCACCCTCCCCCTCTGCCAACTCCTGCACACACTCTCCCGCTTCATCTCCCTGCTCTTGATCTTGCCCCAGACCCTCCCGTCGCCTCAAATGTGGATGACACAACTCCCTCTCATCCATCACCGCCTCTACATCATCCTCATTCCAATCACTCGTCGCCTCCCACTCGTTCTCAAACTCGATATCCAGCGCCAATTCAGAGTTCTCCCCTTCGCTCAGCGGGAGAAAGACGGCGAGTGCATAGGCTGTAAAGCCTGTGGACCCTGAACCCGAACCCGGTCCCGAGCCTGCTGCGGGCGAGGGAGAGGCGTGGGAATGGGAATGGTGCGAGGAATGATCATGGGACGGCGCTTGGGGTTGCGCTTGAACCCACCGTCGTTCCCGAAGTCGTTTATGTCGCTCGCGGTCTTCTTCGATCCGCTTAAATATTTCGCCGCGGGAGAGGTGAGCGTCACTTCCAGAGCCAGGGCCGCGCGAGGAAGGTGGGTGTGAGGTGGGGGCAGACACGGAGCCTGCCGACGTCTCGGTGGCTTGGGTTTGCCGGGAAGAGAGCACTTGTATCGCTTCATCAACGCGTTGAGGCTCGATGATCCGTTTCGTGCGCCAGTTCTCCAGGATCTGAAGGTCGACGCTAGCAAATAAGCGAGAGAGAATCTTGAAAGAGAGTAGTAGATCGAACCTGTTTAGTGCTCGTCAGATTGGGTAGTCCCTGTCGTCCGACCGGGACGACACATTCAACGATCTGGCGGAGATCCCGAGAGACGTAGTCGACATAAAAAGACGTACTGGCTTGCTTGGCGTTTCTGGGAGAAAGTGTCAGTGGCCTGGAGAAGCAAGCCATGATGCAAGGTGGAGGACGTACGAAGACGACTCGGCGGGTGGTGGTTGGTGTGCTTTCGCAAGTAGGGACGACTCACACAGCGAGTCGAGGAAGTAGAGAATGTTGATACGATGGTTAATGGAACCCTGGTGTAAAAAAAAAGCAGAAGACTCTGGTCAATAAGTCGGCCCACTGAGCACACAAGACAGAGATCGAAAGGGAAGACAAGCGGTGAGCTTCAAATCCATCCTGGTTGATAGGACCCGTCACCGTCACCGTCTGGCGCAGCACGGCTACACCATCCCAAGCGCATCACATAAAGAAACAGAAAAACACGCACCTTTTGACATTCCTCGACGATACACTCCCATAGGTCCTCCCCACATCTCGAAAAATACTTGAGCGCATATCCGACCACTTTTTGGATCGACTGTTGCGTTCTGAAAGGACCATGGATAAACGGAGGGTTTTAAGTGGGTGACAGGTGGAATAAAAAGGGTGAGGACCACCACTGAGTGTCATCACCCGTGTGGCGGAAAACGTTGGGTCAACACACTCACGCGTTGAGTTTTCGGAGGAGGCCTAGGAACTGCATGCGTACTTCGAAGGGATCCATAGCAAGATACAAATTGCCCGCGATCAAGTTGCTCTGCGGAGGTTGTTAGTATTGGTTACTAGTGCTTGTCGTCACTATGTCAGATCGGATTGTTGTTGATTATATAAGATTAACTTTCCTCCTTACGCCACAGCGAGCAACGTCCCTTGCAATAACCAATCAATTTTTAATTCACGACTACTGTTTTGCAAACGACAGGAACCATTGGTACCGATATATTAGCCCTCATGAATCTTTAACCCAAATTAAACCACAAAAAATAGAGTAGAGGAACCAACATTATCAGTGGTAAAGTCTCGCCGTTGCACTTGCCCGAGGTTCGTCCTTCAACGCCCCGATCAATTTAAGCTGCGAAATGTATCAGCATCGGAGGGTACAATCTTCACTTTGATGAAGAGTGTACTCACTGCTTGCACCGACGCAGGGTCTTTGACCAACCACGGTATTTGCACCAAAAACGCCTCCGCGCCCAACTCGAATACCGAATCATCCAACACCTCTGCTCCATATGCGTCGGTCATAACCCCATCGTCTGCATTCCGCGCCAACGTGGGAGGCGGCAAAGTTGGCGCCAACGCCACCAGACACGTAAACACAAATGAGCGCGACTGGAATTTGCAGTCTCCGCCCGCACAGATTATCATCGTCGTTCGACTGACAAAGTCTAGAATCAAACCCAATTGGCCGAGCGTGAGATTGGGCTGCAAGGAATCATCCCCAAACGCAAGAGTCCGTTCGACCTCGAGGTGGTGTGCGATGGCGGTAGACGGGCCGTCAGAGATGATGCATACGCGGTCATGAACGTCGGGATGAAAGAGGGTACCGCCTTTTGAGAATGTCTCTTCGGTAGTGGTTACAGAATGATATGACCCGGCGGTGGAGAGGACACGTTCGATGAGAAGGGTATCCTCCGAAGCATCGGTGCCATCGGGAATGGGAACCAAAGATACCCGAAGTAATGTGTGTTGGTGAGATTTGCCAACTGGTGTACCCCAGGCGTCTAGGCCCGAAGCAAGTGCGGTGCACATATCGACTTTTTGGACAAGCCGAGAGGGTTGGGTTGACAATTGACGGTACCAGGAATCAAGAGACATATTGGTCGCGACGACAGGTGTTGATTTGTGCGACAAGCGGGCGAATGCAGATTGGAAGAATGCCATGGTAAATGGTATGCGAAATGTGTCTTGCTGAAGGGGCGGGTGAGTCGATGGGTTGGAGGGAAACTTGGAAGCCTGGGGGGCGACACTTTATGCATTGTCGAATGAGCCCCTCTGAGGCCTCAGCAATACATTCGATGTACTCTGAGGGGTTAAGTCACGAGACCTTTGTATTCAACAGGAGAACGCTGGATCCGAGGCATTTCTACCCGCCAATCCGAATCGTCCCGGAACATTCACCGGGCCGTGAAGTTGGGGAGTCATGAAGATGAATGGCGGGGCGACTCGGATCGGGAGGAAGCATGACCAAGCGGGGGTTCTCTTGCCCAATACAAAGTCCGACTTGCTCCATAGACCTCACCGAACACATTGCTGGTGGACCTAGACCAGCCCAGGGCCTGGAGTGTCAGGACGATCCTCTGCCACTAGCCTCGGTACTTTCAAAAGGTCCGTCGAGTGCCGCCAGTGTGGCCAGTAGCCGCCATCACTGGTGCTGGCCGCCGTTCGACAGTCGAGAACCTGCAGTTTGTTAATTAGGTCGTGTAACCGCAAACCGCCGACCGATTGTTGTACTCATAGGTGTCTGGGAAGATCATTCTCGTGACTAGGTTCAGTGGGGACGAACTTGACTCGGAACTGTGAGTCCAATTAGGGGTGATGTACAAACAAATACAAATACGAATCAGTCTGCGGGCGAATTCATTCTTTGACAACTTCACTTGTGCTACGGCAGTTTATTGCATGGAGTTTCGGGTCGGCGTGTTTGCAAAGGTGCGTGACGAAAAGAGAGTGGAAGCGCTGAACACTCTATAAACTGATAAAGCTGACATCGCGTGTGGCTGTCTTGACTCCCAAAGTCTACCATGACCAGCACCGTGACGATCTTCGACTAGTTACATTACAGTCGGTTGCTCATCCTGCAGGATGACCACGTCCATCCACATCCAAAAATGCGATCTTATTCTTTGATGCACTCGTACAGCTTCCCTAAACCCTTGAACAGAGGAACCCAAGATCATCGCTCATTCCATTTCTACGGACACGTAGCGAGCTTGGGCGACTTGATGTACGATTCCTATCCCACAAGTCACATTCCGGCCAAGATAGTGTTCTCGCGTCCTCATACAGTCGTGCATTCGGTTCACCCGAATCTATAGCCGTAGCCCGTTGAAACTCGACTATCCGTTTCGTGCTCATCTGGTTGAGTAATCCCAAGGGACGACACATTGGAATTGGAAGCCAAGAACACACAAAGCAAAGATTTATGCGACAGATGAGAGACATTATGAGGTGTACCGTCTGGATGGCGGCGGGTGGAGACGAGGAGTATGTATTGCCGGAACTTAAGAGCCCCTCTCAGGCTCCGAGAATACATTCGATGACATCTGTGGGGTAAGTGAGACCTGTGTATTCAACATTAGACAAGGCCGATTCGAGTCGCCCCGTCGTCCTCGCGCGAAGTCAGTGGCCCACGGACGCTAGGGATTCGAATCGAGAGGAAGCTTCTCTTGGTCAATACAAATGTCTGACCTGTTCTAGATCCATGAATGTAGTGCAGGAAGACCCAGTCCAGCGCCCGCACTGTCACAAACGTTCATCTTTACCACCAGCGTCGACACATGTACGCTCTTGACTCTGCCAGTAGCAGCCATCGAGTACTGGTGTTGTCCGCTGTTTGAATTTGACAGTCGAGAACCCGCGTTTTGTCGATCTGGAGATGGGACTGATGCCCATTGCTGGTGCTTATATGTTATCAACCTCCCCCCAACTAGCTGGTCGAACCTTCCCGTAACGATACGCAGGATATACTGTAGTAGCGCTGCGGGCGAGTCGTAGTCTTAGGGGTAAGTAGTTGCGGAGTTAGTGTAAACAAGTATAAATACTTGGAGGCCCACTATCACTGACCGGATGCAACCTGTAATCATAACCAGCAGGGGATTCTTACAGTCCTGACAGGTGACCCACATTCGAGAACTTTATGTACCTTGCCCCACATGATGGAAATGGTCCCTAGATCACAGTGAGACATGTCGAGGTTGGCATGTCACGATCACTGCCAATAATGAAGTCGAAACTTACCTCGATGGTCACGCCGGAATGCATGAGAAGGTGAAAATGCTGTCCTGATAGCTCGGCTGGCCCACATTTCCGACACCCGCATTGTCAAGTCAAGATCAACACCCAGGTTCAGTCCACTAGCAACTCGACACATTCATCAAACCAAAAACATCATCCATTTCTAAACCACGGTACAACATTCAAAGGTCTAAACAGGTATGAGAGGCATCCCGCCCAAAATGAAAGATCTACGCCTATGTATACACGCTCGCACGAAAGGAGGAATCGACAATGAAAATTTCACAACGCAGCAGTTGAATGCACGACGACAGATGGCGATACAACGAGCGCACAGTTTGTTGAAAACTCTCGCTATTCAAAGGAAGGAAACGAAGACGATGGGCATCACCGTCTACCAGATCCGGGTTTCGAGCAAGAGGTCGCTGTCGCCTTCTAACCCAATGCAAGCTTTGAGGAAAGCATCGAGTGCGTTGCGCTGCCTACCGAGACTGTTGACGACGTCCGTGCCAGGTTTGACCAAAGGGGCCTTGCACATATAGGACAAGAGCGACAACACCGGGTAGAGCGGTGCAAAGTCAGTCTGCGCAGCGGAGACGTCACGGTACTGGACACGGGTAAGCAGCTCCGCGAGGATGGTCAAGTCCAAGATGAGCGGCGTCGCCAAAAGAGAGTCCTGCACACCAAAATACGTTAGAAACAGAAGAGACGGTGCAGCAAGGTATATGTACCTCGCACTCGTTGAAGATGTTGATCGTTTGCCTGCCACCGCAGAAAATTTCAGAGTAGTACTCGTCAATAGCCCTCTTGGAGTCTCCGACCGCGGGGACGTATTTGATCACGACGATGTGATCAGGGTGCTCGCCTTTAGCGGCTTTGCCCTTAGCTCCGGGAACAGGAGGCTTGTAGAGCAAGCGGTTTGCGTCAACCATGTCGTCGACGACGCTGCTCTTGCTGATCTCCTTGCTCTTGAACTGAGGCTCCGCGCTCAAGTTGTGACCATCATTGTTACCAAGATGGTTGTAAGACGCGATGGACAATGGCTTGATACCCGCGTTCACGAGGAACTCGGCGAGGACGGACTTGAGCTTGGTCTGCCCAGACTTGAGGTCATCACCACCAATGAAGGACTTTTCACGCTCGGCGAGCTCGATGACACCGGGAACAAACGTGTTCTGAGGTGCACCGTTCACGAAGGGCTCACCCTCGAGGATGGCAGCGACGGCAAAGAGGGTCGAAGGAGACACCTCGGAATGCGAGGAGCGGATAGAAGCGAGCACGCTGGCGGCTGTGTCGTTCACACCAGGAATGATGTCACTGTAACGCTCAGTGTTGGCCGTCCAGAACACAACGACACGATCAAGCTGGTTCTCAGCTTTGAAGCGACGGATATCAGCACGGATGTGATCGAGATGAGCTTGTTTATCGGTGCCAGGGACGACGTTGTCGGCGCGAGCCTCTTGGTTGGCAGCTATAAAGTCGGGGTAGTAGATTGAAGGAAGAGGAGCGCCAAGGAGAGCCATGTGTGGCTTCACTTGACGTTGGAGATCATAGTCGAGCACGCGGGCGCGTTCCATGGCCTTGTCCATGGGAAGACCAGATATGTCCCACCCTCCGAGGACAAGGTCGTTAGGATGAACCATGGGGAGCACGTCGCAAATGGGAACGTGGATTTCCTTGGCGGTGTTGGGTTCAGAGCCAATGCGAACCGTAGAGGCACGCAAAACGGAGCCGATGTAGTTGGGCTGCTGAATACCGTCCTTGGTGTGCCAGCAGATATGGTGCTTGTTCGCAAGGATAGTAGCGCAGAGCGTAGAGCCGTTGTTGCCACCCATCCCGATCATCATGAGCCTGCAAGCGCCGGTAAGCAAATGCTGACCAGGGAGTAAAGTCATGCACATACCCAGTCTTCCCGACCTTGCGGGTGGTCTGGAACTCGAATGGCTTCACGGTAGGAGTAACATTGAACTGGCCGTCGGAGATAACAACGTCAGCACCGCGATAGAAGTACTTGGCAGTGATATGATCGTCGGTGTAGGTAGTATTCTCTGAGTTGACCTTGATGTACTCTGGGCGACGAACAGCGGTCGGATGAATCGGAACGATGGATTCGAGCTGAGAGTCGGGGGTGTTGTACCCAGAGGACGCGTAGGACTGGGAGGTCATGATGGGCTAGAGTGGACGGGCGAAATCAGTGGTCGACGAGAACACCTGCGCAAGTGTGTTTGGTGCCTCGGTGGGGATTGTGGGTGCTACCGAGCTGGTTTGAGTACATGCAAAGAGAGAAAAACACTCTTTGAAGACGAAGATGAGTTCTCGTCGATGGTTAGTTGAAGAGAGACAGGAGCGATGCTGGGAAGGTTTTGTCGAGACCAGTGGGCTTTTATACGTGAAAAATGGGGTGATTCTGATGAGGATAAGGTGAATCGACGCGTAGGAGGGGTGGAGCTGGTGGTTGGAAGAAAAAGAGGGTACGACGGGCAAGCGAAAATTTCCAAGTCCGAGATGACATTCGAACTGACGTGGAACCAATCACATCGTATGGATACGTATCAGTCTTGCTTCGTATCACGTATGTTTGTCAGAGATGAGTCGAACTGCAACGCGAACCACAGACATGTTGGAAACGGGTTAACATTGTCGGTCCGGTGCACTCAACGTGGTCATATTAACTTGCCGGACAGGTTTCAAATCAGCGAGGGGACGAGATTAAGAGCTGTCGCCGTGCTCCCGGAACCTGGCAGTACAGGTAAGTATATGTGCATTGTGCACCTCTCAGAGTCCATAACTGACGCAGTCGTAGATCAGTGACTGTCTCCCACAGTCTTTCGGGGTCATTACACATAAGCGTCACTACCCGATCCCCCGCGGACGCGTATGGGTACCATACTCATGATGTTGATGTGCGATTGCCAGCAGAACAATGGGGCGATGTCTTGCCGATCAGCGGCTGAGACTCATCTGGGAAGTTCGGGTCCCTTTAACACAATCCGCGGGTAAGGATTCGCAGAACGTGTCCCTTTGTGACCGCTTGTTCGAGGCGAACCAGGCTTGAAGGAGTCCTTGTTCAATCAGATAAGGTCGGGAAACTCCTCGCACTGAAGTTCTTATCTCATCAAACGCTGTCCCACCACACCTGAGACTTCGAATCCTTGGAGTCACGGCACGCCACAGTGATCACAGGCGGCACTCCGTTTGATCTGATGATCGGATCATTCTCGCACTTGGTCAACAAACATGTTCAAGATGGTCATGGGACCTCGCCGTGTGCTGGGAAACGCCGCACCTCGGAGTGCCTCCAGGATAACCGTCTCCATACAACGTTCCCCTCCACGACTCAAGATAACTGCGCCGATTGACGGAGGGGAGTGTCCGATTTCCACGGTGCGGCCCAAGAGGGGGAGAACCCGTTCCTTTGAGGGATGGTCAGTGCTTGGGATTTCCATTTTAGTTACACCCCACCCCGCCGCTCAAAGCGCTCAACACTGATCATGATTAGACATTATGCTAATTGAGTGGCGAACGTGCATGAACACACCGATCAACTTTCTAATCAACCGCATGGCCATGTGAGTTTTCCCGCATCGTTTCTTCTCGGCTTATATGTATATATATCCTTGTATGATTGGATATAAAAGAATGCCTCGCCTACGCACCAGGGAGCCGTCAGCACCAACATGCTACGCTTTCCGGTATCCCTCGCGCTTCTAGCGTTGGCGAGCATGATAGGAGTGACTGCCAATGATGCGATACTCTCCGCCTATACTGCTCCTGGCGAATTCCCTACTTCGGTATATGTGTCCTACTGGAACAATCCGACCGCCACATCAGCGCAGCCCCAGCCCGTGATTTCGGACCCAGTCACGGTACGTTTAATCAACCTGTCACCGTCATCATTTCATCAGATCTCCTTCCGCAGAGCACTATCTTTCCGGCAAATCTGACAGATCCTGCCAACTTTCCCCAGGTATGTCGATGATATGACCACTTTAGTTTCGTTTCCACAAGGTTTACTGATCCATTTCGTAGAACGACACCGTCGATCCTCATCCATTGCCATTGCCACAGGAGCCTTCGCAGCTCCTCCAACAAGCGCTTTCGCAAATCCAGTCGATCGCCACCAACCCAGCGTTGAAAGGCGACACTTGTGCACAATGCCAAGCCTCACTGTCTATTGCTAAAATGCTCGTGCTTTCGGCCCCAGAACAGGGCCCCTTCCTCGCCGAGGCGCTCTGCGTATACTTCAACTACTCCACGACGTGTTATAATGAATACAGTCGACTTGCTCTCGGTTCCGTCTTTTCGCAGGTCGCCGCCCTTGGTGATATGGGCGGATACGATGGACAGGTGGGTCTATCCGACGTGATGTTTCCTTGTTCGTCACTCAGACTTTTGTCTGGTCCGATTGTAGCTACTGTGCGCAGCGCAGCTTGATTTGTGCCCCATGCCACCGACGGTGCCGCTTGACTTGACGGGCTGGTTTGCGAAACCAAAACCCAACCCTCTACCTCCGCCAAAGCAACCCAGTGGGGAGCGCTTGAAAGTATTGCATGTGTCAGACATTCACATTGATCCCCGTGCGTTTTCCACATCTACTTCGCTGCCTGATCGGACGAATCGTATTCTCAGGTTATGCCACTGGGTACGAGGCTAATTGTAGCCAGTACATGTGCTGTCGCGAGAACGCATATAACACGGCGTCTCCCGACCAGATTCTCCTTCCTGCGTCACGCTACGGAGCTTACTACTGGTATTGATTGTTCTGTGTGTTCTTCGTTGACGATAAATGTCGACTACAGTGACACACCGCTCTCGCTTATGCTTGCTGCCATGCAAGCTATCCCTGAAGTGACAGAGACCCAGGGGATCGGATTCAACTTTTCCATATTTACGGGAGATTTGACGTCGCACGATCCCGATAACCAGTATTCCAGGTGAGGTTTTATTCTCAATTTACACGTCTTATTCTGATTATACGACTACAGAGCATACGTTGAATATTGCGAGGTAAAGTCGGGCGGCATTCGGAACGTTGGTCTGAAGCTCACACAGAAGCCTAGATCATGGTATACAATCTTCTCAAGCAATACCTTGGCCCCGCCCCCGTGTATGCTACGCTCGGCAACCACGACACATATGTGATTAGGATTTTTTTATCGTCCACCTCTCAACTCAACGCCTTTCTTTCATAGATGCAATTCCAGATGATCCCGTATGCTCTGGGCGGTTTCGAACTTGGAAGCCAATTCAATTGGTGCGTGTACTTCTTGCATCTACCACTTCTTATCGTTACTGATGTGATACAGGTTGTACGATCATGTCTCCACTATGTGGTATTACGAAGGTTGGCTTCCGGAAACCTCTGTTGAATATGCACGCACCCACTATGCTGCCTACACCGTCAAGCGCCCTGACGGATTGCGGATCATTTCGCTCGACACCGATATGTGTGCGTCCTTTTCGTTGTTTCGTACCCGGTCCACGCCTCACCCACGCCTGGGAATTACAACCAGGGTACACGTACGTCACGTCGTTCCGTATCCCCTCAAACAATGTAGTGACCGTCGGATGATCACGACAGATTGAACTACTTTAGTTACATCAACGCTACTCAACCTGACCCGTTCGGCATTCTCCGTTTCCTTACTGATGAGCTTCAGGATGCCGAGGATGCAGGTGATCGAGGTGAGCTTCCCGCTCGGTCGTCCTTGGATGTCATTCGAATGACAGTTCTGCAGTTTGGATCGTCGGCCATGTTTTGAGTGGGTTTGGTGCCTCACAGGCTCAGTTCAACCCCACGAACCTATGTGAGTATCTTTACCTTGTCTCTTTTGTGCTGTTCTTGGCTGACCATGCATACAGTCTACCAGATGTAAGTTTCACTCACCTTGTCACAACAGAACAAGAGTATGCTGAAACGAACTCGAAAGCGTCGATCGTTACTCCCCACATGTCATCGCCAGTGAGTAAGGGTCTGCTGACGACGCGCGTGTGTGAGAATTGATCCTCTGGACAACAGACATCTTTTTCGGACACACGCACGAGGACCAGCTTTCCGTACGTGCTTGTTGCTAACCTTGCACCTATTCATCACAGACATACTCTCCCCCCAAAGATCTTCTACGCAAACAATGCGACAAACATGAGCGCGGAGACTGCGCAGACGGTGTCCTGGGTGCGTCCAACCACGTCGACTCGCGCGACAACTCTTGACGACCATGTTAGGTCATGCCGTCCCTGACACCCTTGACGAACCTCAACTCGGGTTTCCGCATGTATGAAGTCGACTCTGCGGTAGGTGCCCCGTGTGTCTGCTCGTCAATTTGCGTACTAAAGTACCCAACCCAGACGTTCGACATCCTGGATGCTTACACGTACGTTCCAATCATTCGCGTCTGCAAAGAAATATGTGCTTACCTTGTGACGATGGCAGCTGGATCAGCCGCGTCAACGAGTTCCCAGCGTTAGATGACCAGACAGAGGTAGGCCCGACGTACGTGCTCGAGTACAGCACGCGGGAAGCCTATGGCCAAAACATCACCTGGGGTGCCAACGACCCACTCAATGCGACGTGGTGGCACCTCGTCACCGAGCGTGAGTCCCATCAACCGCTTCTCCCACACCATAGCCCACGCTGACGGGCCGGTCTCTACAATAGAAATGGAGTACGATCCATCGTTGGTAGAGGTACGTCGTCCCGATACGAAAGTCGATGATGTGTCTCGGCTGACTCGGATTGTCGCCCTACTTTTTTTTTCCAGACGTTCAACACCTACCAATCCAAGAGTTCCATCGCGGGTTTGAACTGTACCGGCGAGTGTATTCCGTCCAAGATATGTTATATCCGGAGCGGATCTTCTAGCATTTCGTATGCCAATTGTAACCAGTCGTATACGTCGACGCAGTGATTGAAATGCGTCCTCCTTTTTTTACGTACCACTGCAAACGTGTTCGTTTCGAGGTGTTGAGCGCTGCGATAGACATTCGAGACACCCGACACACGCACGTCGACTGGCACTTGTGGTGTTTACAGACAACCATGAATGAATTCCTGCTGTGATGCCGGTCCCGATCAAATTGTCGCAGCTCTGCAACGTCGCAAGTTTGAACCAGCTGAAGGGCAACGTCATCGACTTACTTTTGCAAGTCGATTCTTACGTCCATCATCTAGTAGATATCGCATCAACGACATAATTGAGATTCACGTGTGGAGCGTACCGTCGCCCAGACACGACTCGTCTTCGATCGCGGCGACGGTATTTCTGATCAACCGTTTTCGATAATTGAAGATGTTCCTGTACTTGGGGTTAGTACCCCGACGATGCTCGGTGTATGCTGTGACCTGTCCACTGAGCAGGAGTTGCAGCAACAGGTTTGATTGCTCGTATCGACGCATGTACCCCACCAAGATAC
>JBBPLK010000308.1:8434-24246 GCA_038089735.1 Exsudoporus frostii | reverse complement strand
TAGGGGAGGTCATAGATATATCGGGAGAACAATGGGATCGGGATAGTAGGCTGTGTATAAAGAGAACACAGCAAGGAGGCGATGTCCAATCAGTCAAATAGGAATATGAAATGGGACCGGAGAGAAATGGATCGGGGAGAAACGGAATGAGGCGGTTCGGGGGAACTCGGAAGGGGAGGCGGTGAGCAGAGCCTAGAAGGCGATGCTCGGAACATCGCCGCCAATGAACTGATCCCATACGTCCTGGGCGATACCTTCGTCGTTGGTGATCATGTCCCAAAGGCCTTGGGATGGAGGGGAGGGCGGTAAGGTAGGAAAATGATAGGGGGGATCCATGTCTGTAACAACTATCAAGAAAGCCTTCAAAGCTGCCTTTACCCCCTATGACACAGCAGTGCAAGCTCAAGTGGCACTCACCTCACACAATCAAGACCGGAAACATCCTTCCAGCTTCAACAAATACATCTCCTCCTTCTCCCTTCTTTCCGTCCGCTCTGGCATCACTGACTACCATGCCCTGTCAGAATGGTTCCTTCGAGGAATTGATCCCCAGATCGCCGTACAACTTACTCTCTCCGGGGCCATCAAGAACTCCACCACCATGGAGGAACTCTACTCAAAGGCCTTAGAAATTGAAGGAAGCTATTGGCGAATCGCGTCACTCAGGAAAGGACCCCAACCATCCTATGAAGGAGGTGGTCATCACCATGATCCCAATGCTATGGATGTGGATCGCCTCACACTATCCCCCATCGAACGTGCTCGCCACATGTGCAAGAATCACTGCTTTATATGCCACAAGGAAGGCTGTTCTACTAGGAATCATCCTGGCTACAGTCGTAACTGCCAAGCTGGTAGCTGGTGCTCCAGCCCGAAACCACCCCAATCTGCCCATGCTAGGGCAATCTCCACCACTTCTCATTCAACCCCTACCCCCACTCCCAAGGATCCTTTGGCATCCTTCCTCAAGGACGTCACCAAGACTCAAGGACGTGATCAGGTACTTTGTACCTTGAGATCTGCCTTTGACCCATCCTTGGACAAACAAGGGAATCCCTTACCGGAAGAAACCCCTGCCAAAGAATAGGATGAATTTGCTAGAGTCCTGACTGTTGAAGCTATGCCCCGTATTCCTCTCCCTGTCCATCATGGGTCTTTTTAAAGGGAGGAGATGGACCAACGCCATCTTCCTCCTTTACAATAGCCCCTGTATTTATTTCTGGATTGAGAACCAATTCTATTTGCATTCCCATCTCAATCTGGAAGCAGGATGGCAAAATCGTTGGATCCAATGCATTAGAGCAACTGGGTGCTTTATTTCAAGAACAGCCATGCAATGACTGGAACTCCCGGTCACCAAACTAGACCAAACTGCACGAGCTTGGAACATAGACAGGACACCGAATGCATCTGGAATCATCAAATACAAGACCAACATTGTGTTGGATTATGGAGGAGTGAGAGAGCAATGAGACCTCTTCATCCTCAACTGCGGAAAAGATGAAGTCATTCTGGGACTTCCCTGGCTCTGGGCTATCAACCCAGATATCAACTGGAAAGATGGGAGTGTAATGGTCACTCCATCTAATTATCAATGGACTACTAGAGAACCACCAGAAGTACTGGAACAGTGGTACCTCCTATGGTACATGCTACATGACGAGACAGCTCACATTGAGGATGAGCTATATGACACCTTCAAGACTTGGATCCCAGAACAGCAAGCCAAGTTCTTCAATGCCAGTGGAGGTGTCCCCAAGTTCATAATCAAGTGAACAACTATATCAACCATAATCGTGCAAGAAGTGACCAAGACGAAGACCCTCATACCAGAGGTCTTCAAAGAATATGTGGACGTATTCTCTGAGAAAACTACCAGCAAACTACCACCTTCTTGATCTTACGATCACACCATCAAACTCAAAGACTTGTTCATGCTGACCAGGGCAAGAGCCTACCCACTCAACCCCATTGAACGAGAAGCCTGCAAGGAGTTCATTGAAGAACATCTTAAAACAGGGAAAATCTCTCCCTCCAAGTCATCCCAAGCCTCCCCCTTCTTCTTCATCAAAAGGAAGGAAGTTGGGAAATTATGACCCTGTCAAGACTACCAGTACCCAAACAGTCACACCATCAAAACACATATTCCCTCCCACTCATCTCCAATCTTGTCAATAAACTCCAAGGATCATTGATTTGACCAAGTTCGACGTACAATGGGGATACAACAACACCCTCATCAAACCAGAGGACTGATGGAAGGTGGCATTCCTCACGCCACTAGGACTGTTTGAACCAAATGTCATGTTCTTCGGAATGTGCAATTCCCCTGCCACTTTCCAGGCATTCATGGATGATCTCTTTGGAGATTACATCACAGAAGGGTGGCTAGTGATCTACATGGACGACCTCCTGATCCATTCATTGGATCAAACCACACATGACAAAAGAACTAGAAAAGTCCTACAATGTTTCCGCGAGCAGGAAATGTATCTGAAACTTGAGAAGTGTATCTTCTCTGCTGAGGAAGTGGAATACCTTGGAATGATTGCAAATGGACCCTGTAAAACTGACGGCCATCCAGGAATGGTCCCCACCAGTGAATGTTAAGGCCATCAGGTCCTTCCTAGGCTTTTGCAATTTCTACAGGAAATTCATCCCATCCTTCTTGGACATTGCACAACCACTCCTGGACCTTACCAAACAATCCACCCCCTGGTCATGGACCCTGAAGCACAAGGAAGCCTTCCAAAACCTACAACTCACCTTCACCCACCAACCGGTCCTCACCTTCCCCAACACTTCCAAGCCATTTACCCTTATGACTGATGCCTCCCTCACAGCATCCAGAGCTGTACTCATGCAGCGGAATGCAAATGGAGATATGCAACCATGCGGTTATCTCTCCCAAACCTGTTCTCCTGCCGAGCGAAACTATGACATCTTCGACCGCGAACTACTAGCCATTATTTGCGGACTGGAAGAATGGAGGCAATACCTCCTAGGATCCCCATTTCCAGTGATGGTTCTCACTGATCACAAGAACCTCACTTACTTTAAAGAACCACAAAAACTCTCCTGAAGACAAGCCAGGTGGCTTCTTTTTCTCCAAGACTTTGACATGGAATACTACGCCTTACTAGGAGCACAAATGGCTCCCGCCGATGCCCTGTCCCATCTAGATGACGTGGATACATCCTCTGACAATGCCAACATCCAACTCCTCCCCTCCAACACCTTTAACCACCAAATCCATGCCATCGACATCACCCTGGCAGACAAAATAAAAGATTCGTCTGCTAGTGACCCTCTCGTACTCCAGGCCATCCAGCAGATGGAGAAGGAACTCCCCCTTTTTAACAGATCTCGTGTGGAGGACTGGACCTTCGATGACAGACACCTCTACTACCGGGGCAGACTCTATATACCTGAGCCTGCCAGATACGACCTGGTCTCTTCTGCCCACTGCTCCTTTGAGGGAGGCCATGGGGGCCACCTACGGACCATTGCCCTTCTATCAAAGGACTATTGGTGGCCCGGCCTCTCCACCTATGCCCAGAGATTCATCTCTGGCTGTGCGGTTTGCCAGGTGCATAAGGTACTCACCCACCCAACCATCCCCGCCGTCACCCCTCTTGCATTCGAGGCCTCCCTCCTCTTTCAACACCTCTCTGTGGACCTCATTACCAACCTCCCTCCCATTGATGGCTTCGATTCTGTCATGGTTGTGGTCGACCATGGTCTTAGTAAGGGGATAATTCTCACCCTGTGCTCGAAAACTATGGATGCCGCTGGAATCGCCCAGCTGTTTTTCAAAAACATGTTCAAACAATTCAGATTACACAAATGAATTGTATCCAATTAAGGCCCCCAATTCGCCTCTGCCTTCGCAAAAGAGCTAGCAAGACTACTTCAATATGATGTAGCCCTCTCCTCAGCCTATCATCCCCAAACAGATGGAGAAACCAAATGATACAACCAAGAACTAGAGACCTACCTTCGCATATTCTGCGAAGGACAACCACACAAATGGATGGTGTTACATCAACCCATGACGTCAACAACTGACACTTTCATGCCAACCAATCCATGGGGGTTCTTCCAGTCTGGGACAGAGACTTGGCACATATAGGCGACATGTGGAAACCTAGTAGCCTTGCTGCACCAAGCTAGCTATGGTCAAGGGTCCTGGCTCCAGCTATCAACCGCTAGGCACTGGTGGAGTCATGCGAGCAGCAAGCGAGCAAGTCAACAACAACTGTGTTGAGACTTAGAGATGATGGCGGAGTCTCATCTAATAAAGTGAGATGGTGGCGCAGTCCTGTCTAGTGGAGAAGGATGGCTTTTAGAAGCAGACTGGGCTTCAAAGCGAGAGAAGATTGATTACATGAAGTATGGTGTAGATCAAGGTTAGAGTACACTCGCGGGAGAAGCCCTGGTATATATAGTACTTATGGAGTTTAGGGCAGGTCGTGAATAAATAA
This sequence comes from Exsudoporus frostii, assembly GCA_038089735.1. Lineage (NCBI taxonomy): Eukaryota > Fungi > Basidiomycota > Agaricomycetes > Boletales > Boletaceae > Exsudoporus > Exsudoporus frostii. The sequence goes on along the minus strand of JBBPLK010000308.1, from coordinate 19,762 downwards.
GGAAATGGGATATAATAAGGAATACAAGGCTGTGCATAAGGAGAGCGCAGCTGAGGAGGCAATGTCCTGCTGTGAAATGTAATAGGGGAAAACCGGGTCAAGGAGGCAGTGACCCACAGGCGATCAGAGGGAATTGGAATAAGAGGCAATGAGGCTGCGCCTCATCGGATGGAGTCGGAACAGCTAGAAGGCAGTGCTTGGAACACTGCCGCTGACGAACTGCTCCTAGATCTCGGGTGAGATCCCCTCATTGTTGGAGATTATGTCCCACAAGGCTTGGGACTCATGGAATGGGAAGAGGGAAGAGGGTGGTGGCAAGGAAAAAGGTGGGGGGTCCCAGACGTCTGTAACAGATGGAACTACTACCCATGGCCGAATTCGCCCACAACACAGCAGTACATTTGGTTACCAACAAATCCCCCTTTTCCCTAATTATGGGATATGAACCACAATTCTACCCCCCACTTGGAAAGACCTTCCTTCCAGCCCTTGAGCAGCGACTCAATTATATTGAGGACATACAGAAGAAAGTGGAAGCAGCCCACAAACTCGCCCAACTACGGATGAAAGAATGAATACTATCACATTTCAAACCTTGGAAACTCGGAGACAAGGTCTGGTTGGAAACAAAGAACCTTAAACTCCAGGTCCCCTCCTGAAAACTCTCCGCCAAATGAACAGGCCCCTTCAAGATCATACAAGTCATATCTTCTGTAGCCTTCCAGCTGAAGCTGCCCCCACAATGGAAAATCCACAATGTTTTCCATGCTTCCCTCCTATCCCCCTATCAGGAGACTACAGAACACGGCCCCAACTTCCCATAACCCCCACCAGAACTTATCAGGACAGAAGAGGAATACAAAATCGAAAAGATCATCAATCACCAAGGCACTGCCGCCAGAAGGCAGTACCTAATTCATTGGAAAGGCTATCTGGATTCGGAGTGGACTTGGGAAATGGAGTCTAACCTGGGCAATGCCTGGGCTATACTCAGAGAGTATATAAACTGTCGAAAATTATGAAAACTCCCCATGTCCCCATCCCTCCAGTCGCTCCTCCTCACACTCTCCCATGTCTCCCAAGCCCTCACACTCTCCCACATCTCCCAAGCCCTCACTCAAGCCCACCTTCAGAAACAATATCCAGAACTTGACATTCCCCATCACACCACAGAACACTCCTGCTTCTGCCAGATCATCTCGTGTTCTTATCATCAGGATTATTAGAACCCATGACCATATCCCTCTCCACATGGCTAGACTGTTTGACCCCATTCACCTGCCGACTTCTATATGCCACCATCCTTGAAGGAAATGCAGCCTACCAGGCACTGCGCTCCCTACCCTACTTCTCCACCAACAACACCCTCACCCAACTCTTGGTTCTTTTCCGGGTTTACTCCACCCTTCAAACCCTTTTTACCAGGACCACCTGGTGCCTGGCAAGTCCCCCTAACCCCTTCTGGACCACTTCCACCTGTGAATCCCCTTCTGTCCTCACCCTCAAACAGTGTCTCCTCAAGGCACGAGAACTTACCCTCAACCTCTTATACATTGAGGGATTTAACTTTGCCATCGCACTCCTCCCCCTCCCAGTTCTCGATGTCACCATCACTCCAGTCCTTCTTTCACTCTCGGAAAGCGAATGAACAACTTTCTACTCTGATTCACCCATATCCTCTGGATTACCCCGCAACCACCTTCCCTACCACCAGCCCCCTCACAGTCAATGTCAGCGGAAGTATGCTCCCTGACAGAGACAATACTAGCCCTGGAAACTCTCCTCAAGGAGAGAACTCTGACTCCACCCTTGTTCCCACCATCCCCTCTACCCCTACCATCGTACCACCTAGTGGAACCTCCACCCCAACCTCTCCCCACATGTCCACTAGAACCCTACGAAGGAGGAACACAATCATATTCTCTGCAGGACTCGCCACTTCCCCCACCACCAGCAATATTCGCTCCACATTGGAAGCAACTCCAAAACAGCGCCCTGTCCCTTCCTCCTCTCCTATGGAGCCCATTCGTATCCCCCCTCCAGCCACACCAAGCACAAGCTTGGATGGTCATCCCCATTCCCCATGAAACGTACCCCCTACCACTGCCATTTCCCCAGGACCCAGCAACTCAGGTCCAGTTGTTCCAAACCGCTGCTACACCTGTCGGTCCTTGGACCACCTCCGCCCCAACTGTCCCCACTATCATTGTCCCACCTGTGGCTGAACTGCCCCCGGTCACCCTAACTACAAATATCCCAAACTTCGTTGCTCCCATTGCAATGTACGGGGCCACTCCTGCGTCTTTTGCCCCAGGGCATTCTCCCCAGACCCCTTCAATGATGTCGCCTGGGATCTCTCTCACTATGAGATTAACGAGGGAGACAGAAGCTTGCTTGCTCGCCGCTCGCACGACTCCATCAGTGCCCACGTGGTTGGTAGCTGGAGCCCAGCACCCTTGACCACAGCTAGTTTGGTGTAACTAGGGCTGTCAGGTTTCTGCACGTCACCCATATGTGCCGAGTCTCCATCCCGGACTGGAAGTACCCCCAAGGATTGGTTAGCATGAAAGTGTTAGTTGCTAATGCCAAGGTTGGCATAACAGCGAGCTGTTCTTTGAGTGAAACATATCTCAAGTTTGTGTGGCCATGATCCTGAAGCACCCTGATCAGGGCAGTGAATACTTTGACACACACCCCGAGCTCATTTCATATGCATTCTGGGTGTCCTAACAGGAGCTCGATCACCCATCCTTCACCAGTCAGGATGGATATATGATATGGTTCTGGTTCCTTGCACTTGTGCTGGGGCTCAATGATTGATGCTATCAGAGAAGAAGTAGCACAAATAATAATATTGAGGAGAAGAGTGGTGTACTGAAGTATTCGCTGGCACTGTTCTGGCCATAGCATTTGGACAACAGGGGGAATAATTGGGGGCATAAGGTACAGGGTTTATTATATCTGCTTTCGGATGGAGCCCAGGGCGGGGTTAAGGTACGGTGCTTACAGCTGACCTAGGACTAGTACGGCTAACCTCTAGCCGAGTTTACAGAGAGCTACCGAGAGTTACCATTCAGGCTCTTATTGGGCTGCACCAGAGTTTCAACATTTTACTGATGTAAGACCCAAACTGGCCATTTCAGGGATGCCCTCCAGACCCTTGCCTCCACACCTATTACCATGTCTAAACAGCCCTTCACTCAGCTGCAGGATGAACCTGAACCAGTGGCCTCAAAGTCTACAAACACCAGGTGGCCCTGGTGAAAAGGGTGTGAAGGGTAGAGTATATGCAGAAGAGGACCATGAGTTGGGTGAGAGTGTCATCAGCGGAGAAGTAGGGTAGGGCCCAGTATACCTGGTGTTTCGCCAACCAACTGTGGCATCAACAACTAACACTGTTGTGCTAACCAATCCGTGGGGGTACTTCCGGTCCGGGACGGAGACTCGGCACGTATAGACGACGTGCAGAAATCCAACAGCCCTAGCTACACTAAGCTAGCTGTGGTCAAGGGTACCTGGCTCCAGCTACCAACCGCTTAGGCACTAGCGCAGTCGTGCAGGTGGTGAGCGAGCAAGTCTCTACACCCGTGTAGAGACTAAGGGACGATGGCAAAGTCTCATCTGAGAGAGAGAGAGAGAGAAGGAGACAGTGGTGGGGTCCCATCTAGTGCGAGCGAGATGGCTTCCAAAAGCGGGGAGCTTCGAAGCAAGAGGAAGATTGATCGGCATGATATATTGTGTAGATCAAGGTTGGGAATACATCGCGGGAGAAGCCCCAGTATAAATAGGTAAGTAGGAGTTTAGGGCCGGTAATAGATATAATAGGAAAATGACCATAATGGGAATACGAGGCTATGTATAATAAGAACATAGCTGAGGGGGACAATGTCTGCAACATGAAATGAGGCAGAGAAGCTTGGAAGGAAATGGAATGGAAGGAAACGGAATTGGGGAAACTCAGAAGAGGCGGAGTAGAAGGGGCGGTGGACAGGGCCTTCTAGAAGGTGATGCTTGGAACATTGCCACCTATGAACTGGTCCCAGATCTCTGGGGAGATCCCTTTGTCGTTAGTGATCATATCCCATAGGGCTTGGGACGGGGGAGAGGGTGGAAGGGAAGAAAAAGGATAGGGGTCCCCAATATTTGTAACATTACCCTCCTTGTAGTCTTGAAGTACCATCTCAAGAGCTTCTGTCTCCCTCGTTAATCTTATAGTGAGAGAGATCCCAGGCGACATCATTGAAGGGGTCCGGGGAGAATGCCCTGGGGCAAAAGACGCAGGAGTGGCCCCGTACATTGCAATGGGAGCAACGAAGTTTGGGATATTTGTAGTTAGGGTGACCGGGGGCAGTTTAGCCACAGGTGGGACAATGATAGTGGGGACAGTTGGGGCGGAGGTGGTCCAAGGACCGACAGGTGTAGCAGCGGTTTGGAACAACTGGACCTGGGTCACTGGATCCTGGGGGAATGGTAATGGTAGGGGGTACGTTTTGTGGGGAATGGGGAGGACTATCCAGGCTTGTGCCTCGAATGGGCTCCACAGGAGAGGAGGGAGGGACAGGGTGCCATTTTGCAGTTGTTCCCAAAGTGGAGCGAATGTTGCTGGTGACGGGGGAAGTGGCAAGTCTGGCTGTAAAAATGACTGCGTTTCTCCTCTGTAAGGTCCTTGTGGGAACACGGGGAGAGATGGGGGTGTTGGTTCCACTTGGTGGTATGATGGTGGGGGTTGTGGGGATGGTAGGGACAAGGGTGGTGTTGGAGTCCTCTCCTTGAGGAGAGTCTCTAGAGCTAGTATTGTCTCCATCAGGGAGTGTACTTCCACTGACATCGACAGCAAAGGGGCTGGTGGAGGGGAAGGTTGTGGTGGCACGATAGGTGCGGGGTAATCCAGAGGGTAGGGGTGAATCCAAGTAGAAAGTCGTTCATTCGCTTTCCAAGAGCGAAAGAAGGATAGGAGTGAGGGAGACATTGATGATGGAGAAGGGGAGGAGTGCGATTGTGAAATTGAATCCTTCGACATATAAGAGGTTGAGGGTGAGTTCTTGTGCCTCAAGGAGGCATTGTTCGAAGGTGAGGATAGACGGGAATTCTTGGGTGGTGGCAGTCCAGAAGGGGTTAGGGGGACTTGCTGGGCACCAGGTGGTCCTAGTGAAAAGGGTTCGAATGGTGGAGTAGATCCGGAAAAGAACCAAGAGTTGGGTGAGGGTGTTGTTGGCAGAGAAGTAGGGTAGGAAGCACAGTGCCTGTTACAGATGTGGACCCCCCCTACCATTTTCCCTCGCTACCGCCCTCCCCACCGTCCCAAGGCCTATGGGACATGATTACCAACGACGAAGGCATTGCCCAAGACGTATGGGATCAGTTCATCGGCGGCGATGTTCCGAGCATCGCCTTCTAGGCTCTGCTCATCGCCTCTCCACCGCCCCTCCTCCGTATCTCTCCGATCCGACTCCCTCCGCCACTCTCTGCCTCTCCACCGCCTCTCTGTTCCGAGTCTCTCCGCTACTCCCTGCCTCCTTCACTGCCCCCATCCGATTTCTCCCGTTCCGTTTCTCTCCGATCCATTGTTCTCTATTTATATCCATGACCTACCCTAAAGTACCGTATCCGTATTTATACCGGGACTTCTCCCGCGAATGTTCTCCTTAACCTTGATCTACACAATCTACCGTGTTCATCAATCTTCGCTCGCTTCGAAGCCCTCTGCTTCTGGAAGCTCTCTCGCTTGCTAGACGGGACTGCGCCACCGTCTCCCTTCCTTAGACGAGACTCCGCCATCGTCTCTCGAACCTCTGCACCGTTGCAGGAGGTTGCTCGCTCGCCGCTCGCACGACTCCGCCAGTGCCCACGCGGTTGGTAGCTGGAGCCCGTACCCTTGACTGTAGACAACTCGGTGTAGTTGGGTCTACCAGGTTTCCACACGTCGCCTATACGTGTCGAGTCTCCGTCCCGGACCGGAAGTACCCCCGAGGATTGGTTAACACGAAAGTGTTAGTTGTTGACGTCACGGTTGACGTAACAGTGCCTGGTAGGCCATATTTCCTTCAAGGATGGTGGCATATAGAAGTCGGCGGGTGAATGGGGTCAAACAGTCTAGCCACATGGAGAGGGATATGGTCATGGGTTCTAACAGTCCTGATGATAGGGGCATGAAATGATCCAACAGAAGCAGGAATGTTCTGTGGCGTGGCAAGGAACGTCAAGTTCCGGGTATTGCCTCTGGAGACAAGCTTAGATAAGGGCTTGGGAGATGCAAGACAGAGTGGTGAGGAGCAACTGGAGGGAAGGGGACATGGGGGAGTTTATAATTTCTGGTGGTTTTTATATTCCTTGAGCATAGCTTTTGCATTGCCCAGGTTTAACTCCAATTCCCAAGTCTGCTCTGAGTTGGGATAGCCTTTCCAATGAATCAGGTACTGCCTTTGGGTGGCAGTGCCTTGGTGATTGATGATTTTCTCAATTTCGTATTCCTCCTCTATTCTGATGAGTTCCGGTGGTGGCTGTGGGAAGTTGGGGCCGTGTTCTGTGGTTTCCTGGTAGGAGGATAGGAGGGAGGCATGGAACACGTTGTGGATTTTCCATTGCGGGGGTAGTTTCAGCCAGAAGGCGACAGAGGATACAACCTGTGTGATTTCGAAAGGCCCAGTTCATTTAGCAGAGAGTTTTCGGGAAGGGACTTGGAGTTTGAGATTTTTGGTTTCCAACCAGACTTTATCTCCAATTTTCCATGGTTTGAAGCATGAGAAGGTTCGCTCCTTCATTCATAGTTGGGCAAGTTTGTGGGTGGCTTCTGCTTCCTTCCATGCGTCCTCAATGGAATTGAGTCACTGCTCGAGGGCTGGAAGGAAGGTCTTTCTGAGTGGGGGGTAGGATCGCGGTTCATATCCCATGATCAGGAAGGAGGGGGATTTGTTGGTGACCGAGTGTACAGCTGCATTGTGGGCGAATTCGGCCATGGGAAGTAATTCCTTCCATTTATGTGGTTGTCCTTTACAGAATATGCGAAGGTAGGTTTCCAATTCCTGGTTGTAGCATTCAGTTTTCCTGTCCATTTGAGGATGATAGGCTGATGAGAGAGCTACATTGTATTGGAGTAGTCTTGCTAGCTCTCTTGCGAAGGCAGAGGCAAACTGGGGGCCTTGGTCGGATACGATTCACTCATGTAATCAGAATCATTTGAATATGTTGGTAAAAAAGAGTTGGGCGATTCCTGCTGTGTCCACCATTTTTGTACAAGGAGCGAGAATTACCCCCTTACTAAGGCCATGGTCGACCACGACCATAACAGAGTCAAAGCCATTGACCGGAGGGAGATCAGTGATGAGATCAACGGACAGATGTTGGAAGGGGTGGGAAGCCTCGAATGTGAGGGGGGTGACGGCGGGGATGGTAGGGTAGGTGAGGACTTTGTGTGCTTGACAGACAGCGCAGCCAGAGACAAATTTCCAGGCATAGGTGGAGAGCCCAGGCCACCAATAGTCCTTTGTGAGAAGGGCAATGGTACATAGGTGGCCACCGTGGCCTCCCTCGAAGGAGCAGTGGGCAGTGGAAACGAGGTCATGTCTGGTGGTGTCGGACACATAGAGTCTTCCCTTGTAGTAGAGGCGACCGTCATCAAAGGTCCAGTCCTCGGCATGGGATCTGTTAAAAAGGGGAAGTTCCTTCTCCATTTGTTGGATGGCTTGGAGGACGAGGGGGTCATTGGCAGATGAGTCCTTTATTTTGTCTGCTAGAGCCATGTTGATGGCACGGATCTGGTGGTCGAAGGCTTTTGAGGGGAGTAGCTGGACATCGGCGTTATCGGAGGAAGTGTCCACCTCATTGTGACGGGATAGGGTGTCAGCAGGGGCCATTTGCGCGCCGAGTAGAGTGTGGTATTCCATGTCGAAGTCCTGGAGGAAGAGAAGCCACCTGGCTTGTCTGCGAGAGAGCTTTCGAGGTTCCTTGAAATAAGTGAGGTTCTTATGGTCGGTGAGAACCATTACAGGGAAGGGGGATCCTAGGAGGTATTGCCTCCATTCTTCCAAACCGCGGATGACTGCTAAGAGTTCATGGTCGAAGATGTCGTAATTCTGCTCTGCAGGGGAGAAGGTCTGGGAGAGATAGCCACACGGCTGCATATTTCCATTCGCATTTTGCTGCATTAGCACAGCTCCGGACACCATGAGGGAGGCGTTGGTCATGAGGGTGAACGGTTGGAAGTGTCAGGGAAGGCAAGGACCAGCTGGCAGGTGAGTGCAAGTTGTAGGTTCCGGAAGGCTTCTTCGTGTTTTGGGTCCCATGACCAGGGGGTGGCCTATTTGGTAAGATCTAGAAGTGGTCATGCAATGTCTGAAAAGGATGGGATGAACTTTCTATAGAAGTTGCAGAAGCCCAAGAATGATCTGACTGCCTTGACATTTTCCAGGGAGAACCATTCTTGAATGGCCTTCAGTTTCACTGGGTCCATTTGGATACCTCCCTTTCCAATGATCATACCAAGATATTCCACTTCATCAGCGGAGAAGATACACTTCTCGAGTTTGAGGTACATTTCCTGTTCATGGAAATGTTGTAGGACTTTTCCAGTCCTTTCATCGTGTGTCGCCTGATCTGATGAATGGATCAATAGATCATCTATATAAATGACAAACCACCCCTCCGCGATGTAATCTCCGAAGAGATCGTCCATGAATGCTTGAAAGGTAGCAGGAGAGTTGCACATTCTGAAGAACATGACGTTTGGCTCGAACAGCCCTAGTGGCGTGAGAAACGCCGCTTTCCAACAGTCCTCTGGTTTGATGAGGACATTGTTATATCCCCATTGCACATTGAATTTGGTAAAGATTGTTGATCCTTTGAGTTTATCGACGAGGTCGGAAATAAGCGAGAGGGGATAGGCGTTCTTGATGGTATGGCTGTTCAGGTACCGATAGTCTTGGCAGGGTCGTAATTTCCCGGCCTCCTTTTTCTTGACAAAGAAGAACAGACACTTGTGGTGATTTGGAGGGGGAAATCTTTCCAGACTTGAAATGTTCTTCGACAAACTCTCTACATGCTTCTCGTTCGATGGGGTTTAGTGGATAGGCCCTTGCCCTGGTTGGCATGAATGAGTCCTTGAGTTCTATGGCATGGTCATAGGATCGGGAGGGTGGTAGTTTGTTGGTGGTCTTCTCGGAGAATACATCTGTGTATTCTTTGAAGGGCTCGGGTATCTCGGTTTTTGTTTTAACCGCGTCCTGTGTGATTATAGTCGAGATGGTTGTTCGTTTGATTACGAATTATGGAACGCCTCCGCTGGCGTTGAAGAACTTGGCCCGTTGTATGGGGGTCCAGGTCTTGAAGGTGTTGCAAAGCTCATCCTCGATGTGAGCTGCTTCGTCGTGTAGCATATACCACACAAGGTAACGCTGTTCCAGTACTTCAGGTGGTTCTCCAGTAGTCCACTGATAGTTTGATGGGGTCACCATGACACTTCCATCTTTCCAGTTAATCTCTGGATTGATAGCCCAAAGCCAGGGAAGTCCTAGAATGACTTCATCTTTTCTGCAGTTGAGGATGAAGAGATCTCTTTTCTCCCTTATTCCTCCATAGTCTAACACTATGTTGGTTTGATTCCTGAGGTGTTTGGTGTTCCATCTATATTCCAAGCTCATGCAGTTTGATCCAGTTTGGTAACTGGGAGTCCTAGTCGCTGTACTGCTGTTTTGGAAATAAAGCACCCAGTTGCCCCACTGTTGATTAATGCATTTGATCCAACAATTGTGCCATCCTGTTTCCAGATTGAGATGGGAATACGAATAGAATTGGTTCTTGATCCGGAAATAAATACAGGGGCTATCATGAAGGAGGAGGATGGCGTTGGTCCATCTCCTCCCTTTAAAAAGACGTATTATGGGCAGGGAGAGGAATACGGGGTGTAGCTTCTACAGTCAGGACTCTAGTGGACTTATCCCATTCTTTGGTAGGTGTTTCTTTGACTAGGGGATTCCCTTGTTCGTCCAAGGATGGGTCGAAGGTGGATCTTAAGGTACGAAGTACCTGATCACGTCCTTGGATTTTAGTGACATCCTTGAGAAAGGATTCCAGGGGATCCTCTTCTCGGCATGTATAGGCAATGTGTGGAAACCTAGCAGCCTCACTACATTGAGCTAGCTGTGGTCAAGGGTATGGGCTCAAGCTCCCAACCACGAAGGCACTGGCAGAGTCATGCAAGTGGTGAGTGAGCAGACCTTGACACCCTTGTTGAGGAAAAAGAGAGATGGTGGCAGAGTTCCATCTAGTAGATGCAAGATGGCTTTCAGAAGCAGCATACTTCAAAGTGAGAGGAAGATTGATGAACACAATATATTGTGTAGATCAAGGTTAGGGAAAATACATTGCAGGAGAAGCCCTGGCATAAATAGGTATGGACGCTTTAGGGCCAGTTAGAGATATAAAGGGAAATATGATATAAGTGGAGTAGAGGGCTATGCATAGAGAGAGCATGGCTGTGGAGGCAATGTCCTAAGCATAAGCAAGTATAACAAGAGATAGTAAGTATGATTACAGAGAGAGAAGAAGAGAGTAATCTTGCTGATACAAGAGGTGGTGGCATCATAATCATACTGACGATAAATATGAAAATGGGTCAGAAGGAATTGGAAAGTATTAGGAGGAATCAGAAGAAGGAGGTGATGGAACTTAGACTTAGAAGGCAATGCTTGGAACATTGCCACCTATGAATTGATTCCAGATCTCCGAAGAGATCCCTTCATTGTTGGTGATCATGTCCCAGATCACTTAGGATGGTGGGGAGGGTGGAAGTGAGGAAAAAAGTGGAGGGTCCCAGGGATCTGTAACACCAGGTGGCTTCTCTTCCTACAAGACTTTGATATGATCTATCAAGCCCTCTCTGGAACTCAAATGGCCCCTGCAGACACACTATCCTGTCAGAACGCATGGATACCTCCTTGGACAATATCAACATTCAACTTCTCCCCTCTGAAGCCTTTGACCAACAGGTCAGAGCCATTGATGTTGCCCTTGTAGGCAAAATAATGGATTTGTCTGCTTCCAATCCCCTAGTTCTCCAGGCCATCCACCAGATGAAAAAGGAACTTCCGCTCACAACCCAAGGATTGGACATTTGACAACAGATGCCTCTACTACAACACTGCCACTTTGTCCTGAAGATCACCCACCACAACCTGGTCACCACCGCCCACAGCTCCTTTGAGGGCGGCCATGGCAGCCACCTGTAAACAATCACTCTCCTCTTCAAGAACTATTGGTGGCTGGGCCTCTCCACCTACATCTGGAAATATGTTTCCGGGTGTGCAGTCTGCCAGGCATACAAGGTGCTCACCC
>JBBPLK010000307.1:0-17693 GCA_038089735.1 Exsudoporus frostii | reverse complement strand
TCCTCCCTTTAAAAAGATGCATGATGGACAGGAGGAGGGATATAGGGTGTGGCTTCTACAGTCAGGACTCTAGCAGACTCATCCCATTCTTCGGCAGGTGTTTCTTTGGGTAGAGAATTTCCCTGTTTATCTAGGGACAGGTCAGAAGTGGATCTTAAGATACAAAGTACCTGATCACGTCCTTGAGTTTTGGTAACATCCTGGAGAAAGGTTTCCAAGGGATTCTCTTGCCAGTGGGCAGGGGTAGGGGTCGAATGGGGAGTGGTGGAGATTGCCCTAGTGTGGGCAGCTTGGGGTGGTTTCAGGTTAGTGCACCAACTACCAGTTGGGCAACTACAACTGTAGCCAGGATGGTTTCTAGTAGAACAGCCTTCCTTGTGGTATATGAAGCAGTGATTCTCGCGCATGTGGTGAGCACGTTTGATGGGGGATAATGTGAGGCAATCCACATCCATAGCGTTGGGATCATGGTGGCAACTACCTCCTCCATAGGATGGTTGAGATTCCTTCTAGAGTGATACGATCTGGTGATAGCTTCCTTCAATCTCCAAGGCTTTTGAGTAAAGTTCTTCCATGGTGGTGGAGTTCTTGACAGCCCCGGAGAGGGTGAGCTGTATTGCAATCTGGGGATCGAGTCCTCAGAGGAACCATTCCAACAGGGCATGGTAGTCGGTGATTCCTGAGCAGATGGAAAGGAGAGAGAAGGAGGAGATGTATTTGTCGAAGCTGGAGGGATGTTTCCAGTCTTGATTGAGCGAGGTGAGTGCCACTCAAGCTTGTGCTGCTACATCATAGGGGATAAAGGCAGCTTTGAAGGCTTTCTTGATAGTCGTCCAGTTCTTGTTTGCATCAGGTACATGTTCATCATCAAGCTTGGTGAGCCAAGCTTCCACAAAGGCTTTTCCTTGTCCTTTGGACATCCTATTGAGGAAAACCACTGTCTTTGCTTCATCAGGATATCGGTCCGCATGAAGGGTGAAGTATGCATCCATTACCAGGAGCCATCTGTTGGCATCTCCAGTCTCTCCACTGAATTCTTTAGGGAGTGCTGCTTTAATTTCAACCATGATGTCATTGTCTTCTTTGTTACTGAAGGGATCTGTATGGATGGGGGAATGATGGGAGGAACCTGGGGGCAAAGAGTCTAGGGAGGATGGGAGTGTAGGTGCTTGTGGGGGAGCGGGGTATCGGGATTGAAGGTACCCAATAGCGCAGGGGCAAGAAGGGATGAGGTCTAGTGGGAGACTCACTAGGACAGTAGCATTGGATAAAATCAAAGAAATAAGACTTGGGTAGTCTCAGCTGTATAGGCTGGAGTCTTATGAGGGATGGTGGAAGAACAGATAGAAGAGCTGTTATTACACCAGGACGAAAACCCTGGGTTTATATAGTACTTTACTATATATTTGTATGTATGTACAATATCTCCTATAAAGGGATAAACCATGGAATATCGTAGAATGAAATGATAAGCAGTATAAGCAGATATGACTAACCATAGTAGATATCAGTCAACTATCCAATAGCATAACGTGCTCTTATCAAAGATGAGTAAGAATGAAGATAAGATGCATAATATGAATAGCATCATCAACAATCACAAGATAGAACATCATGTGATGGATCTAGAATCATGATTATGAAAATAGAAGTTCGAATGAACGAATACCATGATTCTCAACACGGGGGAATCAGAGTATTGCCGTTGGATATGATCTCCCGATGGGGTCACTGATTGCGAGGGGGGACCACCTGAGGAAGTTGGGGGTGGTCGAAAAGGGGTGGGAGATGGGTGTGTGGGATTGTATGAGATTCCTGGTCCTGCGACTCTTCATGGAGGGGGTTCTATGACAGATGGGGTAGAAGAAGTTCCAATAGCTTCTTCTTTGTCTCGAGCTTCTTGAGCAGCGAGAATAGCAGTGAGGTTTATCTGCTTCGTGGTGACGACTGGGTACTACCACCTGGTAGTCTTGTAGGGGTTTAGGTGTAGCAGCGCTAAACTGAACTGACCTTGATCTTTTGTTATGCCAACTGTGGTGTCAACAATTAACACCTTCATGCTAACCAATCCACGGGGGTCCTTCCAGTCCAGGACAGAGACTCGGCACATATAGGCAATGTGCAGAAACCTAACAGCCCTAGCTGCACTGAGCTAGCTGTGGTCAAGGGTACTGGGCTCTAGCTACCAACCGCTGAGGGCACTGGTGGAGTCGTGCAAGTGGCAAGTGAGCAAGTCTCTACAACCATGTAGGACTTAGGGACAATGGTGGAGTCTCGTCCGAGAAAGGGAGAGAGAGACGGTGGCACAGTCCCATCTAGATCAAGCAAGATGGCTTCAAGAAGCAGGAAGGCTTTGAAGCAAGAGAAGATTGATTGGCACAAAATAAAGTGTAGATCAAGGTTAAAGAAGTACATCACAGGAGAAGTCCTGGTATAAATAGGTGAGAGGTACTCTAGGACCAGTAATAGATATAAAGGAACAATGGCTATATGGGATATGAAGCTGTGTATAATGAGAACATAGCTGAGGAGGCAATGTTCAACGGATCAAATAGGATCAGGGGGAAACAGAAAGAGAATAGAACAGAACAGAATGAGTTCAGATGAACTTGGAAGAAAGGCAGTGAAGGGGCGGTGGACAGGGCCTCTAGAAGGCGATGCTTGGAATATCACCACCTACAAATTGGTCCCAGATCTCTGGGGAGATCCCTTCATTGTTTGTGATCATGCCCCACAGGGCTTGGGATGGTGGGGAAGGAGGAAGAGAGGAACAAGCAGGAGGGTCCCCTACATCTGTAACAGGTGACATGTGGAAACCTGACAGCCCTAGCGATACTGAGCTAGCTGTGGTCAAGGGTATTAGGCTCCAGCTACCAACTGCTAAGGCACTGGCGGAGTTGTCGAGCAGTGAGCAAGCAAGTATCTACAACCTTGTAGAACTTTGAGATGATAATGAAGTCTTGTCTAAGAAAAGAAGATGGTGGTGCAGTCCCATCTTTAGAGCAAGCGAGATGGCTTCAAGAAGCAGGGCACCTCGAAGCAAGCAAAGATTGATCAGCATGAAGTAATGTGTAGATCAAGGTTAGGGAAAATACATCACAGGAGAAGCCCCAGTATAAATGGGTGAGGAGAACATAAGGGCCAGTAATAGATATAAAAGGAAGATGGCTATAATAGGAATACGAGGCTACATATAATGAGAACACAGCCAAGAAGGCAATGTCAGAGAGATCAAATAGATTGGAGAGAATAGGAAGCAGAACGGAATGAGTTCAGGTGAACTCGGAAGGGAGGAAATGAAGGGACAGTGGACAGGGCCTCTAGAAGGTGATGCTTGGAACATCGCCGCCTATGAACTGATTCCAGATCTCCAGGGAGATCCCTTGATCATGTTCCACAAGGCTTGGGATGGTGGGGATGGCAGAAGAGAAGAAAAAGTAGGAGGGTCCTCTACATCTGTAACACATAGTCACATGACTGAGCTAGCATGGACCACCTTGTTTAGTCAGCATGAACCAGCCTGAAACAAGTCAGAAGCAATTCAGTTCACCCCTATGAGTGAACCAACTTGAAACTAAGTTGAAATGCCAGCTGAAACACAAGGAGCAAGCTGAAACATAATGTGTCAACCTGAAACAGTCTGACTCAGCATGAAACACTTGGCTTAGCAACCAAATGACTTAGCCAGGCACAGCAACTAAGGACTATCCAATCACACTCAAGAAGCAGAAAAGACTCTATTTCAGCCAAGAAAATCTTGGTAAATCTCAGTATTAGTAATACATTAGTAAGACCGGCACAGCCACATGTACATGTCTATATAAGGGCAGCCAATTTGGCCAGTCCAGGGAGGGGACTTTTATAAGGAATTAGCCCTTAAGAATTCCTTCCTAGAAGGCAGCTTCTAGTATTTTGACTTGGATTACCTAAGTCTTAGTAAGCAAATTGTACCTTACATAAATCTAGTGTAAGAAGGCTTATTAAGCACCGGACCCAAGCAACAACAGAGGCACATACTGCCAAACAAGGAATTTCCTCACTTTTTGCTCTAGTGCTAGGATATTGGATTTATCTAGTCTATTGCTAAGAAAATTGTACCTTACATAGATCAAATGTAAGAAGGCTTAGTAAGCTACAGATCCGGCCTATAAACAGAGCCAAACAGAGCCAAACAGAGGAAGAAAAATACCCTTTAAGTTGAATACTAGTCTTTGTTACAGATGTCTGGGACCCCCTGCCTTTTTCCTCACTTCCACCCTTCCCGCTGTCCCAAGCACTCTGGGACATGATCACCAATGATGAAAGGATCTCCTCAGAGATCTGGGACCAGTTCATAGGTGGCAATGTTCCGAGCATCACCTCCTGAGGCTGAGTCCCATCGCCTCTCTATTCCGTAACCTCTTGACTCACTCCATATTCTTCTGATCCATTTTACATTCACAGACATTGCCTCCTTGGCTATGCTCTCTTTATGCATAGCCCAGTCTTCCCCATATAGCCATTTTCCTTTTATATATGTTACTAGCCCTAGAGTTCCTGCTACCTATTTATACCAGGACTTCTCCCACAATATAACTCTCTAACTTTGATCTACACCAATCAACATGTTAATCAATCTTCTCTCGCTTCAAAGCCCTCTGCTTCTAGAAGCTCATCTCACTTACACTAGACAAGACTCTGCCATCATCTCTCTCTCTCAACACAGTTGTCGAAGAGTTGCTTGCTCACTGCTCACACAACTCCACCAGTGCCTTTGTGGTTGGTAGCTGGAGCCTAGGACCCTTGACCATAGCTAGCTTGGTACAGCAAAGCTACTTGATTTCTGCACATCATCTATATGTGCTGGGTCTCCATCCCAGACTGGAAGAATCCCCAAGAATAGATTAACACAAAAGTGTTAATTGTTGACATTACAGTTGACATAACAGTCTTGAATACTGAGTTTATCCCTTGAAAATTTAGGGAAGACTACTAGGAGTTCTACTACCAAAGGTGTACTAGGCCCTCAGCATTCATATTAGCCCCTAAGCGACCACATTTGGCCTTAGCTAAGCTAATTATCACCCCCTCAAAGACCGCTCAGAACCTGTCTCATGCAAGTAATCCAATATAAGTGGTTTAATAAATAACCCCTTTGTATGTGAAGCCCTGAGCATACCAGGATATCTAACAGCACTACCAACCATCCAAATAGTGAAGGTTTTCACTAGGGAACACCCCCAGACCATCTAGGAAAGGCTACCATCAGCAAGCTCTAGAATGGAATGTTGTCAGTTAAGCTACTTCAAGGCCACCACACTCAAGACTTACCAAGGAACCTCATCCAGTAAGCACTCCTACACCCACCACTAACCATTTGTTAGATTGCTAGACCCTACAAGCCAACTCAGATCTGTTCAGCAGTCAACTGATAATCAGGAAGAATGACCATGTTACTATTTGGCTAAGTTTCTCACTAATCAACTGGTTTACCCACTGTTGGTTATCAAGGAGGAATATATACATATGTGTAGACTTATTGTCAAGTCTCCCCTTGCTCATAGTCAGGTACAGCTGTGAAGAGTCTTATCTGTATTGGATTCCACTAGCAAGTTTTCATAGGGTAAACTCTGACAAGATGACAGCATGGAGAGCAGCTGAAACAGCAACAAGCAAGATGAGGGCAATGATTGATCACCTCATGAATGCTCCAGTAGCTGTCCAGTGTCAACCAGACACTTTAGGTCCAGCTGTACAGTTTAAATCAAACTGGGAGGTAAAAGGTGGCTGAGCATTATGAACCTTGCTATCCATTGCTCTTTTCATGTATCCTGCATATTCCACTTGAGCCTGCATCTGCAAAGACACCATGATGTTATTGCTTGATAACACTTTTGTAAATCACTCAATCAGGCAAGGTTTGGATGTAATGGAAAGCATACCAAAGAAAAGACACAGTATCCACTCCATGCTCAGTGATGATGTAGGTCATTTGAGAGCTGGTGGCTGCTGTGTAATTGGAGGATGGGTCATTGAAAAAGGGTCCTTCCCAAACAAGAACAAGTAGAACCCAATTTTGGATTTTTGAAATGCCAATTAGTACCTCAGGCTCACTAGTGTTTGCACTGCCAATCCACAACTTGAGCAGGATTTGTGGTGTTACTGCTCAGGCTCAACATAAGTTGAAGATCATGCTAACACAAACAAAAGGCAAACTTGACTCTCAAGCTGGCTTTTCATACAGTATTATTGAGAACCAGTACAGAATATAACATAATCATAAGATCTACATACAAGTATAAGTCTAACAATGTAAACTAAAAAATGGAGACTAAAGGTCCATTCATATATGTAATTGGGAGCTAGATTGGTGATTGGTAGGGAGCCTGGATCATCTGAAAAGTCAATACAATTTATTTGAAGACAAAATAAATAAAAATCTTACTGGTGTATAGTCCAGTCCTCTCTTGTCTTGAGCCTCCAACCTTGGAGGCTACAGTCAATAGGGAAAAAAAAGTAAGCCATTCAACACAACAAAATAGTAGATGATACTTACATGGGAGTATATGGCTGGGGTCATGGATGGTGATTTTCCCTGTGCCATCTGCAAGGTGGCTGCTGTCCAGGGAGATGGCAATGGACCTTGCCAACACTGTCCTCAATGACAGGGCCAGTCCGAGCCAGTGTCGATGTGTCCCATCTCAAATACCTGAATACGAATACTACCATGAGAGATCAATAGCCTCGACATCGACAAGCCACTCACCATATCCCTACCAGAAGGGAGTGATGTGACGTGGGTTGATCGGGGAATACTTGACTGCCATGTTGGATGGGTTGTGCTGCTTTCTTGTTGCCCCGTCCGGCGCTGGTAAGCCCGCCGGTGCAATCACGCGCGACGTCGATGACACTCACCGAGTGTTCACCTCGAGCATGTCTTCTTCGGGCCTCACACAGGGTACACGTACGGTCGTCCCGCACGCCATCTGCTCGCCGTCCTTTGAGAACAGAACGCATCAACGTCGTTCCTATAGTACTAAAGCTCAAGTGGCGCACCTCTAGACGATCTTCAGTTCCGTCCATCTTTGGGTCGAAAGCGACTGCGCAGATCGGTTCAGCGTCACGGTCGTCGCATCCAACCACTAATAAAAGATTCTTCAGCTGTCGTCGTCACGATCCGGGGGACTGTCATTGTCACGTACTGGTATTTTGGGCTTTGTCGGTACGTATCATGAGCACGTCCGTTGGTTCCCTCGAAGCGTCAAGGTCGAGGAAGGAAAGAGAAACTCTGGCTTGTTCGGGTCGAGACGGAACGCACTGCGCAGCGTTTCTTTTTTGCCTTTGTAAGCCGATTCTCGATATGGGGCGCCGATATGTTGAGCTCGGCTTGATGGGCCAGACGGGTGAAACCGTTCCTCGTATGCCAAAAAGCGATCTTGAATTAATTGCTCGTGGCATTAACTATAGAGGTTACACGTCTCTCTACTATCCATCATTCCATATAATTAAAAAAAGGGGGGGAGGGGAAATGACCGTTAAAAGTGCAAGTCCAACGGTGCACCAGGACGGAAAAAAAGAGGGAGACGACCTTAACCGAAGGGGGGAAGGAAACATGAAACATGGCAACGCAAGGAAAGAGAAACAGAGAAACCGTCCCCCTTCGAATACTTAAAATACATGACCCTCCATGACGACAACGCAGAACCCTCCTCCACTCTCACCCTTCTCTCTGTCCATTCGCACCTCTAGACAATCGGCGACACCGGCCTCGCATCCCCACCCACCCCATTCGACGCATTAAACATCGCCTTGAGCGCCAGCTCGTTCCTCTTCTGCCTCACCCTCTCCGCCTCCTCCGCACCCCCCGTCATCTTGAGCTTCTTCCCACTCACGAATCCCTCCAACTCGTTCTGAAACGCGTCCGACCGCGTCGCCAACTCCTTCTCCCGATGCTTCTGGTTCGCCGCAATCGCCTTCATCCGCTTTTCAGGATCCACCGCCGCACCCCGGATTTCCATCATGACGGTGCTCAACCCCGTGTGGCCCTCCTCTGCTGGCGCAGGTTTAAACGACCGTCCGCGCGCGCTGCCGCGTCCACCCGGTCCCGTACCCCGAAGTGAAATCACTTTTTCCACATGCCCAAGGACCTCGGTGAGCGCCTTGTGATCCTCGAGTAAATCCGCCAACAACTCTTCCTGGTGCCCTAAAAACCCTTGTTCCTCCACGATATTCTGCAGCTCTTCCTCCCACGTCTTTTTCCACATGGGCTTGATCGTGTCGATGTGTTCCTTGAGGCTGGCTAGTTCGATCGCCGTGGACGTGACGTCGTCGTCGATCGTCTTGACCAGTTGGGGTTTGGGCGTCACTTGGCGCTTGATCACGTCGTCTTTAAACGCCTCGACGGTATCTTGCAGCTCTTCGATCTTGGTGAGCACGTTTTGACTCCGCGAATCGAGCTTGGTCTTGCCCGTATCGATGTACGCCCTCGCGCCACCCACCTTGGCGCTCGCGAGCTGTTTGACAGATTGCGTCTGCGTACGGAGCGCACCGAGCGACTCCTTGGTCGACTTCATAAACTCGGTGTAGAGCTGTCGCATGATCCCGAGATCCCGTCGGAGGTTTTGAACTTCGTCGAATTGGGTCTTGAGATCGCCCACGACACGGTTCGAGTATTCGGACATGACGGACGCGCCCGTCGTTTGCGGTTGGATCTGGAGCGATTGACCGGTCATCTGGGGGAAGATGAAAGGGTTGGAATGGTTGTGGGCGTCGCCGACGATGCGCGATAGTCTGTGGGCGATGTGTGCGAACTGTTTTTCCGAGGGACGGTCGGCGACGGGCGTGCTCTCAGCGAAATCGTGGGCGACGATGGAGTTGAAGTGGTGGGACGACCGTTTGTTGGCAGCCATCGCGCCCTTGAGCTCTTTGAGATCGTTGGACAATGTAGATATCTGTGCATCGATATGTTGCTTGATCTGATCCAATGCTAGCAAAAAGTTGAGCGAGCATCACACTCGTAGTACGGTGACGACTCACGTTCGATATTAAGAGACAACAAACACTTTTCCTTGACTTCGTCAATGTCTTCCAGTTCATACTGCACACCACTCGACGGATCTCGTATGTAAATAGCCGGAAAGTTTTCCATCCCTGGGTTATAAGAAAACTTGTCTACGAAAAGCATGCGAAGGGACGAAAAGGTCAACCCAGGCTCGAGAGTGATTTTCTTGACCTCCCGGCCGACCTGGAGGAAAACAGGGAACGCTGCAGATTGACAAGATTCTTCGGGTTCTATCTCCTCTGCCAATTTACTAAGATGGTATTGGTTTCGAGGCGGGGCTGCCAGGCGCGTGGCGTCGGTCACTGAAGGGGGTAATGGTGGGACGGGGGGTGCGACCTCCAAACCCACAGGCGACGGCGTGCGCAGCATCCGCTTCGCACCCGCATCGCGCTTTCCCTCGGGCTCATCCACCTCTGTCAGAACGGCCAGATCTCCCGGGGTCAACGTCGACGACGCAGCCATCGACCGACGGTTCGGGGACGACGCCAAGGAACGCTCACGGGTGATCGCACCACCCGTCATCTTACTAAAATGGTAGGTCGAGAACCGCTTGGAGGCCCTCCGCTCGAGAGCCTCGCTCTTCTTGAGCGCGGCAAGCGAACTAGCGACGGCTGGGACGTCGGGTGGCTCTATGGGCGGGGGCGATTGCGGAGGAGAGGAGTCGACACCATTGGCATCGTTCCGATCTGGGGAGGGTTCTTCGATGATGACGGCAGGGGGTGACGTTGGTGGCGGTGAGACGGGTTTATCGACGAGGGAGTAACGCTTGACAGAGGGCGGGACAGGCGCAGGCTGAGCAGGTGGCATATCTCTGTCCATCTCTGACATCGGTGGATAAGATCCACGTGGATTAGGCAATGTCGGCACGACGGGCTCAGCAGGTGCATAGGATGGCGGGTAAGCCTGCTGAGAGTTCCGAGACGGTGGCTGTGACACTCGGGGGGAGTGGCCATTCGAATAGCCTGAGCCCATCCTGTCGTTGGCAGGGGGGTCGTCGTCCGGTTCTTGAAACACCGGCGGCGGCGTCATACGGGGTTGGGGTTGTATTTGAGTTTCAGACGGCTTGGAGGCATGAGAGGGTCGGGCCGACTGCCGCGCGGCGTGTGCACTCTCCCCGTCTCGCTCCACATACCGCTCTTCGTCGACACGGCTACGGGTCAACTGGGAGCGGCGTTGTTTCGTCTCGTCGTCCTGCTTCAGGGTCTTATCGGATTTTGACGAGCGGGAGCTGGTGCGTGCGTGCGATGTAGTGGACCGATGGCGGGATGTAGGGTGTTGCTGTTCGGAGACAATGCGACGATACATGGACTGTTTGCTGCGCAGGCCTTGCAGGAGGCGCGTGATGATCGCGCGCACCTTGGGAAGATATATCGCCAGATTGTCAGGTGTTGCGTCTTCAGCCAAGCAGGTTTCGAGCACGTCACGCAGGTCTTCGGGGATGGACATGAGGTCTCTGAAGATATACTTGGCACTCAGCACGAGGAGGGGCATGTACAGGCCGCATGGTGATGGGAGGGTACTCACGCCATGTCTATTTCGAACCCTGCAAACGCAGCCACCGCTGCGTTGAAGTCATTGCCTAGACGGACGTACACGTCGCTGATCTGGCTCTCGGTGAGTTGGAGGTTGCTCCACATGGTCAGGGACTCGAGGAGCTGCTTTATGGCTACGAGGAGCCTGGTGACGGCGGACTCGACTGCAGGCTGGACGGAGAGCGATAAGACGGCGTGGCCGGGGACGGTGAAAGGCAAGACTTACGTGGGCCGCGCGGGCTGAGCGGGAGGAGGAGGAGGAGGCGGAGTGGGTGGAGGCGACGGACTGGTTGTCGCGGCGGGACTTGTGGCCATCGTAGGGCGGTGGCTGCGAGACGGCGGAGGAGGACATGAAGAAGGGCAGTGGCTCATATGCACCGTTCAAGGCAACTACACCGTGGGAATGTCTACTCTAAGCGTTGTACGGCGCAGCCCCCCTCCCCGCAAGCACCAGCTCGTCCAGGACCTCCTCGTGCTCGCTGCGCTTGTACGTCCTGATCGTCTCCCCATAGTCCGAGACATCATACACCCGGAACCGTCGGTCAAAGCTGCGGGCTCGGTGAAATGACGCCCTCGGCAACGACTCGGCACTTACCCAACTTTGCCGTACCCTGAATACGAACTGCAGACAAGCTCCGTCATACGGCCAGTGCCCAGCACAAAACGGACTCACCCGCCACCTCCAAAGCACAACCACACGTCCTGCACGCGCTTGCAGTCCTCCGTAACTGCCACGCAAGTCAGCAGATGCAACCCCAGTCCACGACCCACGCACTATGACAATGGCCGTTCGCGACGACCTTGACTTCAGGAATGACACCTCCAGCGAGATGCTCGCTCTCCAGAGCCTTGAGCAGCCCATTGTCAAACATCCCATCGCTGTTCTTCGCAGACCCTGGACCCTCGAGTTCGTGCAGCCCAATGTCGAGTGGTCGCCCCGTACGGCTGTCCCTGTCGGGTGTACCATACGATTCTTGTCTAGAACACGCAGATTAAGTCACTCGTTCGAGAAGGGCCCCGAGGACATACAGTGGAATGTGGAAAAACATCAGCGCGTTCGGTTTGGCAAGCTTGCGTGTCGTGGGTGTGATCTGGTCAGATTGTCGAGCCCACAAGCCACCAGAGTCGGCCGACGTCTCTGGCTGGAACGGACGTTCAATGGTGTCAATCGAGCCAGATTGTTGCAGGAACCAATCGATTTGGTCCTAGCAACGACACATTAGTCAGGCCTTTCGCCGAGTGCACGCGCTCACCGTGTGGATCCAGTCATATTCGGTAGGGAAAAAGTACCCAAGCCAATCCAAGTACCCCTTTGAGTACGCTCCAGAATCCAAAAAATACAGCGTCAGTAAATGCGTCATCGAACTGCCACCAGTATGAGCATATATCCACCCAATCAAGCGCGTTCGACGCACCGATCTGCACTCCTGACCTTGAGAACATAATTGCCTACACCATGAATATCCTTGGGACCTCGCTCGACGAGCGAGTATGGGAGCGCTTGCATCATCTTCATTTGTTCGGCCTTGACATCCCCGTTTTCTTCGTCGTGGTTCCCAAACACGGCCGCCCACGGGATCTTCCTATCGGTCACCTCCACTGCAAACTTTGCGAGTACCGATTTGGGGTCCCAAGACGTCCCCTGCCCATTGAGCTGATCGCCGCTGAAGACGACCAGATCAGGTGTCTCCAAGTCAAGAATGCGTCCCAACAATGAACTCGTGAGATTATCCGAAGCGACACACGGGTCAAGCACCGTATCACGGCACACACCGCGGGACACCGAATAGTGCAGATCAGCAACTTGGAGAATCTTGAAGCGACCGTCGTCTGAAAAATGAAGCGGAGGTGCTCGCGGGACGGCTGATGAGGCAAACTTTAACGACCATCCAAGCGTCTGGTCCATCTCCACTTACGTTTGACGCCCTTTCGGTATGTCACGTAGACGCTGGATATGCGGCCCTCCTGTTCTGGGGTGACAGGCGGCTCCAACTTGTCAAACCCGAACCACGTGCGGTCTTCACCAAAGAGGACGTCAATCTCGGTGATGATGTCGCTTTTATCCTCTGCACTCATCTCCTGCATCGTTTTTCCCGCCTTGTACCACAGATAAAGTGGTTCCGCACGCATGACACCGTCCCGAATCGAATGATCGACCTTGACCCATGGGTCTGTGAGAGGCGTAGGCACCTCCCCTGGCGGGAGGAGCTGGAGGTCGGTGATCAGCGGGATATCGAGACGTCTCGTTCGTCTGTAGTATATATTCTAGAGCACACGTCAGCGCGACCCGCACTCGACATCTAATCTCCCGGCTTACCAAAGTCCATACCCCAACCTCCTTGTTCAAGTCCCGATCGACACGCACCCACTTCCCCTTGATAGCGTCCTGTTCGACGGTCGTCGGAGGCTCACACATATTCCCGACGAGCCCAGGTGGGACAAAACACTTTGTGATCGCTATCTCGGAGACTGGGAAAGCAAGGGATGAGCTCCACGTCAGCATCGGGATAACTGGGGTGACGGAAACGCACG
Source organism: Exsudoporus frostii (assembly GCA_038089735.1). Classification (NCBI taxonomy): domain Eukaryota; kingdom Fungi; phylum Basidiomycota; class Agaricomycetes; order Boletales; family Boletaceae; genus Exsudoporus; species Exsudoporus frostii. Next base: position 4,589 of record JBBPLK010000307.1, on the reverse strand, counting down.
CCCAGTGTCATGCGGCCAAAGCGGCATCCATGCGTCCGTCGGGTATTTCTGAGAGTCGTCCCCCGGCGTCGTCACGTTCCACCAGTCTGTGCCCGACGACGGCAGGCCACCCGGCTGGTCCTGTGGCGTGCTCCCAGGATCTGGGACTTGTCCTGGCTGCTGCCCTCCGTTCTCGAAATAGTCGGCGGTGGTGACGCCATCCCAGGATTGCCACCCGAGTCGTTGCACGATGCCAGGACCGGGCGTAGGTTGGTAGAGGATGAAGATAAAGGTGAGGAGGCAGGCAAACCCGATGATGGCTGCTGCGGGCGCGAACAGCGCATTCAGAAAGCGGAAAAGGCGACCGCAGAAAAAGGCCATCAAGGAGTGAATACGGTCAATACCTAAGACAAGGAAGAGGTCAACGATGCGAATTGAGAGGCAGCACCAGGAGGAGTTAGGGTGCGGGTCTCACGTGACCCCACTGTGAGTAAATCATGTTTCGCCGTTTTCCTTGTCCCTCACCGCCATGCAGTCCCTCCTGCGGCGGTTCTACACCACCAGACGACCTCCCGCCGCTCTCCCTCACCATGCAGCCCTCGCGCGCGAAGCCTCCACCCCCCTCGCCGTCCGCGAGCGCCGCCTCAAGAAGTCCCCCGAGCTCCTCCCCCCGCCAGACAGCCCCCTCACACCCACCGAACACGCCACCTACATGCGCCAGCTCGCCAAAGGCCAACTCAGACAAAAAGACGGCCACGTCCCCACACCCGCCGAATGGCTCGACGCCCTCAACGCCCGTCGTTCCCGCCTCCGCGGCATCACCACCGTCCCCTCCAAACGCACCAACGCCCTGGACACGCGCGTCGTCGGCCAAAAGATCTACCTCCCCAACATCACCTTCAAGATGGTCCGCAATCACACGCCCATCGGAAATCCGTACAATCCGTACGAGGCGACGTTTCGGATTCCACCGTCGGTCACCAAGACGGACGTGCGGTCGTATCTGTGGACCGTGTATGGCGTGAAGACGACGTATATTCGTACGGCCAACTATATCTCTCCCTTGAGGCGCACGCAGTTGGGTCTTCGACCCGTGGGCTCGCACCGGACGTACAAGCGCGCCGTCGTCGGCCTCGTCGACCCGTTTTATTATCCCCAGGATATGGAGGACATGGACAAGCTGGAGCGGACGAAGCGGGAGAAGTGGTTGGAGGAGCGGTTTGCCCTCAAGCTGGTCACCCGCATGAGGCGACGCGAGATGATTCGCATGTCCCAGGCTGGGAGCAAGACATGGCGGTTGACAGGTCATGTGCGGAGGGACAAGATTCTGCAGTCGATCGCAAGGAGGAGGGCGCTCGATGCACGCGATTTGAAGCAGGTGGAGACCGAGTTGGCGGAACGGAGGGCGGCTGGACATCCCGTCTTGCGCGACAACGGTCGTCGGACGAAGCCTGCCAAGAAACAGTCGTCGAAGGTGTTGACTGTCTGATAGGCTACTTATGTTGACAATCGGGTACTAAAGCTACACTTGATTCCTTCCGTCCTATTACAACTCTGATTCCAATATTGACCCCGAGACTTCCCATCCGGTCCCCGCACCGCTTGAATCCGATCTCCAATACCTTGATCTTCTTCCCCGCGATGATGCTTTGATTTGATGCATTGATGATCAGGCGCGTTGGCCTATTCCCTCGTACATTACGAGCGACTTTCTAATGTCTGATAAATTCATTTGCCAAGGCGACGGTATTTCGCCCGCACTGGGGTCAAAGTCAGATCGGATCACGGATCTCCGAAAACGCGGATGGTCGGATCACAATGAAACCCGTCCAGCGAACAGCGAAAAGGTGTGTGTGTTGGAACTCACAACTCTCGCGATCGTTGGCGCATCGATGCGCGTCTCGACTCGTCGCCAGGCATCTTGATATGCCTCGGCGTCCAAAATATGTGGGACAGTTTGAGCATGGCCAGAAGGATGGGTCGGCGGCTCCAAGTCAGAGTCGATGAAGAGAGAGAGAAACGGAAAACAATGAACAAGAAAACGTGCGTCTTGGGCTTGTCGTTAATCACGACCAGCCAGTGGTATGAGAGAGAGAGAAAGGGAGTGAGAAAGAGGCACGAATCCTAGCGAGGGTGTGGGCGCAAGTTTGAAACTGGTTGTCACGAAATGAAACCGGGTCGCCACCCCTGTCATATATGTACCTCTACGTACACCACCGGCAAACAAAGCACCCGAAGAGAGAGAACGAGCGGTGCCAGTGCTCAGAGGTTCACAGCCCCTACACGGGAAGCTGTTGTAGGCGGTGACAAGGCACACAGCACTCGATGAGAGGCGGACAAAGGGAGACAGAGAAGCGAGCGATGACTAAGCATTGTTCAATTATGGTAGGTGTCGTTGTTCGACTGAGAGGGGGAGGAACGGACCGAACTGAGTTCCCTTCTCTTGCCGATGGGCCGGTGCTTCCTGGGCAGAGCAAGCCAAGAAACGAATGATTCATACTGATAGGGGTTCGGTTACTGTGATGCATTTACGTTTCCCTCCCTCCAGATAGATAAGTGCGCGACCTGTCTTTGTACTCGCCTTGCTTCGCGTTACCGGTTGTGTTGTACTCCTGTACGTAGAAGCAAAGATGATACACTTGAACCACCCAAGATCGTTGTACCTTTCCCAGGGCCCATATTTCTACCAATGAAGAACGCCGTGGTGCTGCGCACCGCAAGTCCTCGGAAAGTGCCCATGGCCGTTCCACCAGGATCTGTGGAATCAGAATGGACGACGAGGCCAGGTACCCTCGCAACCAAATCCGCAGTACCGTTGCTCTTGTAGGCTTCTCAGCTCAACTCATCATCCGTCTCGTCGATAAGTAACCTTGGCGGCACCATTCAGCGATAAACACCGTGTTTTCTAGAACGAGTAGACGTATTCTGATCGCATTCGTCAATCATGCCAGACCATGCTTCACGTGTACTCACCCTCGCAGCGTGGTCTGTCGCCAACACGTACTACATTAGAATTTTCGTTCCACGATACACGGAGATACCAGGCTGAGGGTGCAAGGCCGGAGAACGCCTTCGGGGAAAGTCCAAGGTCCCGCGCCTGATGGTCGTTCGCCATACTTGGATACCGTCGAGAGTAAGACGACGACCGTACGCATTTAGTAGAAGATCGTGAGCTCCCAGATGGCTTGACGCTACATGAGGGCTTCCCAGGCCGAGACTAGGGATGGCCATGGGCAAGTGACGTTAGGAGTAGCTGGATCGAGGCGCCACCGCGGACGAGGAGGCTATGATCGGAGTCACACGATACGCAGACGTGACGCCGCTCTAAATGAAGGGAAATCGATGATGCGAGGTGTGGTGTCTGGAAATCATCCTCAAAGTCTCGATTGTGTGCGGTGGCGCTAGACAAAGGTTTGGTCACTGTCAGCTGATGAAAAAGTGACAACAAGCGCACCAAGCATCCGATCAGAGGAAGGCACGTGAGCAGATCAGTAGGGTAAAAGAACAGGTGATAAAGTGGCGTACTTACGAGATAACCGGAAGCCGAAGCATCAGCTCACAGACGAGTCACTGAGTCAAAAGGTCAGGTGTAATGATGCATGGTGTAGGACCTCGATGGTGGTCGACGATTGAAAATTTTCTATTCGGTCAGTTAGTCTCGCGCAAATAAGGTTTTTTTCGACGCAGGAAAGTGTTAGAGACACGCGTGAGTCTGAGTAAAATGCTCGTTTGACATCATTCATCCTGCAATCTTTTAGGCTTTGCTTCAGCGGTTTGCTCTGCAGGGTCAGGTAATGGAGGTTGTTGACACTTATTGATTCCTAAAGGTGCTGTCCAAACTGGGATAGTAACCTCATCTTGTCATGTCTCGTCTGCAACCTCACCTTATCGTTCAACACCGTCCGACTGCACGCTGGTTCTATTGAACAAATCGCCATATTGCGATAGACAAGAAGGTTTACTATCAACCCATGGAACCAGTAGAGGACCCAGACTTGAATGTGTTTCGACGTCATGGTAACTGACGATGCGCAGCTCGCAGCAAAACATGTTAGTGCTGTTTGCCACAATTGTACGGCACTGACTACCGAACATACCGAACATACCATGCGATCATCGGCCTATTTTGAAGGTCACCTACTCTTGCTGCAAACAGCGCGCTCGAGGGCTGCTGTTATCTTCTAAATTCGACTTGGGTCGAAGATCAAGCAAACGCTCATATGTCGAGATCATAGACCCTCTTCGTGTCGCTCGAGTTCTGATCGTCGCACGAGAATCAAACTAGCTCTGAGTAAGTAAGGGATGGACATATCGCAGGCAATCGTTGAAACTCGGTGCCGTTACGCGTCCGCGGAACGGAAAATGCTGGTACCAGGCACGACTGCGCATTTCGACGCTCTGTCCGTGCCTTTGCACATGTCGCGGTTCATTTCGTTTCCTTGAACGTATAAAAAGGTAAGCAGTGTGCGCCGAAGATCATACTCCAAGTTCTCCAGGGTCTTCAGTAAATACACACTCTGCACTCCCCGATCATTATGCGCATTACCTCGTCGTTCGTTGCATTCATATTCCTTGGAATTGCTGCTGCTGCGGTGATCCCAGTCGCTGTC
>JBBPLK010000305.1:14087-24538 GCA_038089735.1 Exsudoporus frostii | reverse complement strand
ATGGACGACCCCAATCCTTTTTCTGACCTTCCACCCTCCCCGTCCTCCCAAACGCTGTGGGACATGATCATCAGCGATGAAGGGATCTCCCCGGAAATCTGGGACCAGTTCATCAAAGGAGATATTCCGAGCATCGCCTTCTAAGGCTCTGCTCACCACCTCCACTCTCCCTCTATTCCAAGTCCACCCGAACTCCATTCCGTTCCGTTCTTCCCCGACTTATTTGATCACTCGAACAATGCCTCCTCGGCAGTGTTCTCTTTATGCACTGCTCACTCATCCTTATTTAGTTATTTTCCTTTTATATCTATTACCGGCTCTAAAGCCTTAGACTACTATTTATACTGGGGCTTCTCCCGCGACTGTTTTCCCCTAACCTTGATCTACACAATTCATTGTGTTAATCAAACTTCCCTCGCTTTGAAGCCCTCTGCTTCTGGAAGCCTTCTCACTCGCACTAGACAGGACTGCGCCACTGTCTCCCTTTCTAAGACGAAACTTCGCCATCGTCTTCTAATCTCTACATAGTTGTAGAGACTTGCTCGCTCGCCGTTCGCACGACTGCACCAGTGCCTCAGCGGTTGGTAGCTGGAGCCCTGTACCCTTGACCTCAGCTAGCTTGGTATAGCTAGGGCTGATTGGTTTCCGCACGTCGCCTATACGCGCTGAATCTCCATCCTGGACCGGAAGTACCCCTGAGGATTGGTTGACACGAAAGTGTCAGTTGTTGATGTCACGGTTGACGTAACAGTAGTTGTTCCCACAGTGAAGCGAATGTTGCTGGTGGCGGGGGAAGTGGCAAGTCCGGCTGTGAAGATGACTGTGCCTCTCCTCCGTAGGGTCCGAGTGGGAACATCGGGAGAGATGGGGATGGAGGTTCCACTTGGTGGTACGATGGTGGGGGTAGAGGGGACGGTGGGGACGAGGGTGGCGTCGGAGTCCTCTCCTTGAGGAGAGTCTCCAGAGCTAGGATGGTTTCCATCAAGGACTGTACTTCCACTGATATTGACTGAGAGGGGACCAGTGGAGGGAAAGGTCGTGGAGGCATGATGGGTGTGGGGTAGTCCAGAGGGTAGGGGTGAATCTGAGTAGAAAGCCATTCATTCACTTTCCGAGAGCGAAAGAAGAATCGGAGAGAGGGAGACATTGATGATGGAGAAGGGAAGGAGAGCAATTGCGAAGTTGAATCCTTCAACATATAAGAGGTCGAGGGTAAGTTCTCGTGCCTCGAGGAGGCACTGTTCGAAGGCAAGGATGGTGGGGGATTCTCGGGTGGCAGTAGTCCGGAAGGGGTTAGGGGGACTTGCCGGATACCAGGTGGTCCTGGTGAAAAGGGTTCAAAGAGTGGAGTAGATCCAGAAGAGAACAGCGAGTTAGGTGAGGGTGTCATTGGCAGAGAAGTAGGGTAGGGATCGCAGTACCTGGTAGGCCGCGTTCCCTTTGAGGATGGTGGCATATAGAAGTCGGCGGGTGAATGGGGATAGGCAGTCTAGCCGTGTGGAAAGGGAAATGGTCATGGGTACTAGTAATCCTGGTGATATGGGCATGAAATGATCTGACAGAAGCACGAGTGTTCTGCGGCGTGGCGTGGAACGTCAAGTTCCAGGTATTGTTTCTGAAGGCAGGCTTGGGTGAGGGCTTGGGAGACGCAGGATAGGGTGAGGAGAAGGGACTGGAGAGACGGGGACATGGAGTCCATCCTATAACTTTTGGCGTGTTTTATACTCTTTTAGTATAGCCTTTGCATTGCCTAGGTTAGACTCCGATTCCCAAGTCCGTTCCAAGTCAGGATAGCCTTTCCAATGAATCAGGTATTGCCTTCGGGCAGCAGTACCTCAATGATTGATGATCTTTTCGATTTCGTATTCCTCTTCTGTTCTGATTAGTTCCGGTGGAGGTTGTGGGAAATTGGGTCTGTGTTCCGTAGTTTCCCGGTAGGAGGACAGGAGGGAGGCATGGAACACATTGTGGATCTTCCACTGGGGTGGTAATTTGAGTCAGAAGGCGACTGAGGATACTACTTGTGTGATTTCGAAGGGTCCTGTTCGTTTGGCGGAGAGTTTTTGGGAGGGGACTTGGAGCTTGAGGTTTTTGGTTTCCAACCAGACTTTGTCTCCAAGTTTCCATGGTTTGAAGCGTGAAAGGGTTCGTTTTTTCATCCGTAGTTGAGCGAGTTTGTGGGCGGCTTCTGCTTCCTTCCATGCATCCTCAATTAGATTGAGTCGCTGCTCGAGAGCTGGGAGGAAGGTCTTTCCGAGCAGGGGATAGGATCGGGGTTCGTATCCCACGATCAGGGAGAAGGGGGATTTGTTGGTGACCGAGTGTATGGCTGCATTGTGGGTGAATTCTGCCATGGGTAGTAGTTCCTTCCATTTGTGTGGTTGTCCTTCGCAGAATATGCGCAGATAAGTTTCCAGTTCTTGGTTATAGCGTTCGGTTTCCCTGTCAGTTTGGGGGTGGTAAGCTGAAGAGAGGGCTACATCATATTGGAGTAGCCTGGCGAGTTCTCTAGCGAAGGCGGATGCGAATTGGGGACCTCAATCGGACATGATTCGTTCATGTAATCCGAATTGTTTGAATACATTGTTAAAGAATAGCTGGGCAATCCCTGCTGCGTCCACTGTTTTTGAGCAAGGGGCGAGAATTACCCCCTTACTAAGGCCATGGTCGACCACGACCATCACAGAATCAAAACCATCGATGGGGGGTAGGTCCGTAATCAGATCCACAGACAAGCTCTGGAAGGGGCAGACGCCTCGAATGCAAGAGGGGCGATGGGTGGTATGGTGGGGTGGGTGAGGACTTTGTGTGCCTGGCAGACCACACAGCCGGTGACGAATTTCCGGGCATAGGTGGAAAGGCCAGGCCACCAATAATCCTTTTCCAGGAGGGCAATGGTATGGAGGTGGCCGCCATGCCCCCCTTCGAAGGAGCGATGGGCGGCGGATACGAGGTCATGTCGGGCAGGTTCCAGAACGTAAAGTCTCCCCTTGAAGTAGAGGCATCTGTCATCGAAGGTCCAATTGGCGGCTGATGATCTGTTAAAGAGGGGGAGTTCCTTCTCCATCTGGTAGACAGCCTGGAGGACGAGGGGATCGCTGGTAGAGGATTCTTTTATTTTATCCACCAAGGCTACGTCGATGACGCGGATCTGCTGGTCAAAGGCGTCGGAGGATAGTAGTTGGATGTCTGCATTGTCGGAGGAGGTGTCATTGCCTCCATTCCTCTAAGCCACAGATAACTGCTAGAAGTTCCCAGTCAAAAATGTCGTAGTTCCTTTCTGTGGGGGAGAAGGTCTGGGAGAGGTAGCCACATGGCTGCATATCTCCATTCGCGTTTAGCTGCATGAGTACGGCTCCAGATGCCGTAAGGAATGCGTCTGTCATGAGGGTGAAGGGTTTGGAGGTGTCGGGGAAAGCGAGGACTGGTTGGTGGGTAAATGTGAGTTGTAAGTTCCAGAAGGCTTCTTCATGTCTTGGGCTCCATGACCAGGGAACGCTTTGTTTGGTGAGGTCCAATAGTGGTCGTGCGATGTCCGAGAAAGATGGGATGAACTTCCTGTAGAAGTTGCAAAATCCCAGGAATGACCTGATTGCCTTGATGTTTTCTGGGGGGGACCATTCGCGAATTGCCTTTAGTTTTACGGGGTCCATCTGTATTCCTCTTTTCCCGACAATCATCCCCAAATATTCCACTTCTTCGGCAGAGAAGATGCACTTCTCGAGTTTCAGATACATTTCCTGTTCTTGGAAACATTGGAGGACCTTCCTGGTCATTTCGTCGTGTGTAGCCTGATCTGAGGAGTGGATCAACAGATCCTCCATATAGATTACTAACCATCCTTCTGCGATGTAATCTCCAAAGAGGTCATCCATGAATGCCTGGAAGGTAGCAGAAGAGTTGCACATTCTGAAGAACATGACGTTCGGTTCAAATAGCCCTAGTGGGGTGAGGAATGCCACTTTCCATCTGTCCTCTGGTTTGATGAGGATGTTGTTATATCCCCATCGTACATCGAATTTCGTGAAGACCATTGATCCTTTGAGTTTATCAATGAGGTCGGAGATGAGGGGGAGGGGGTAAGCATTCTTGATTGTGTGGCTATTTAGATATCGATAGTCTTGGCAGGGTCTTAATTTCCCGGCCTCCTTCTTCTTGACAAAGAAGAATGGGGATGCTTGAGGTGACTTGGAGGGGGAGATTTTTCCAGACTTGAGGTGTTCTTTGATGAACTCTTTGCAGGCTTCCTGTTCAATAGGGTTTAATGTAATGGGTAAGCCCTTGCCCTTGTTGGCATGAATGAGTCTTTGAGGTCTATGGCGTGATCATAGGAGCGGGAAGGTGGTAATTTGCTGGTGGTCTTCTCGGAGAATACATCCTTGTATTCTTTGAATGGTTCAGGTATCTCAGTCTTCGTCTTGATCGTGTCTTGTGTGATTATGGTCAAGATTGTGGTTTGTTTGATTACGTATTCGGGGACACCTCCACAGGCATAGAAGAATTTGGCCCTTTGTATGGGAGATCAAGTCTTGAATGTATCGCATAGCTCATCTTCGATATGAGCTGTTTTGTCATGGAGCATGTACCGTAGGAGGTAACGTTGCTCCAGCACTTCGGGTGGTTCTCCAGTAGTCCACCGGTAATTTGATGGGGTCACCGTGACGCTTCCATCTTTCCAATTGATTTCCGGGTTGATGGCCCAGAGCCAGGGAAGTCCTAGGATGACTTCATCTTTTCCGCAGTTGAGATGAAGAGATCTTGTCTCTCCCTAATTCCTCCGTAATCCAGTACAATGTTGGTTTTGTATTTGATAATTCCTGATGTGTTTGGCGTCCTGTCCACGTTCCAAGCTTGTGCAGTTTGATCCAGTTTAGTAACTGGTAGTCCCAGTCATTGTACTGCTGTTCTTGAGATGAAGCAGCCTGTTGCTCCACTGTCTATTAATGTGTTTGACCCAACGATTTTGCCATCCTGCTTCCAGATCGAGACAGGAATATGAATAGAATTTGTTCTTGATCTGGAAATAAATACAGGGGCTATCGTAAAGGAGGAGGGTGGTGTTGGTCCATCTCCTCCCTTTAAAAAGACGCATTATGGACAGGAAGAGAAATGCGGGGCGTAGCTTCTACGGTCAGGACTCTTGTGGACTCTTCCCATTCCTCGGTAGGTGTTTCTTCGGCTAGGGGGTTTCCTTGTTCGTCCAAGGATGGGTCGAAGGCAGATCTTAAGGTATGAAGTACCTGATCATGTCCTTGGGTCTTAGCGACGTCCTTGAGAAAGGATTCCAGGGGGTCTTCTTGATGGGGAGTGGGGGTAGGGGTCGAATGGGAAGAGGTGGAGATTGCCCTTGCATGGGCAGCTTGGGGTGGTTTCAGGCTAGCACGCCAGCTACCAGCTGGCTGGTTACGACTGTAGCCAGGATGATTCCTAGTAGAACAGCCTTCCTTGTGGCATATGAAGCAGCGATTTTTGCGTATGTGGCGAGCGCGTTCAACGGAGGATAATGTGAGGCGATCCACATCCATAGCATTGGGATCATAGTGGCGACCACCTCTGCCATAGGACAGTTGGGGTCCCTTTCTGAGGGAGGCGATCCTTCGGTAGCTTCCTTCGATCTCGGAGGCTTTTGAGTAGAGTTCCTCCATGGTGGTGGACCCTTTAACTGCTCTGGAGAGGGTAAGCTGTACTGTGATCTGAGGATCGATTCCTCAGAGGAACCATTCGGAGAGGGCGTGGTAGTCGGTGATCCCAGAGCGAACGGATAGGAGGGAGAAGGAGGAGATATATTTGTCGAAGCCGGAGGGGTTCTTCCGGTCTTGGTTAAGCGAGGCGAGTGCCACTCGAGCCTGTGCTGCTGCGTCATAGGGGGTGAAGGCGGCCTTGAAGGCTTTCTTGATGACCATCCAGGTCTTGTTTGCATCAGGTACTCATTCATCATCAAGCTTGGTGAGCCAAGCTTCTGCAAAGGCTTTTCCTTGTCCTTTGGACATCCTATTGAGGAAAACCACTGTCTTTGCTTCATCGGGGTATTGGTCCGCATGAAGGGTGAAGTATGCATCCATTGCCAGGAGCCATCTGTTGGCATCTCCGGTTTCTCCGCTGAATTCCTCAGGGAGTGCTGCTTTAATTTCAACCATGTTGTTGTTGTCTTCCTCGTCACTGAAGGGATCTATACGGATGGGGGAGTGATATGGGGAACCCAGGGGTGAAGAGTCCAGAGAGGATGGGGGTGTAGGTGCTCGTGGGGGAGCGTGGGAATCAGATTGTTGCCTTTGGATAGGATCTCCCTATGGGGTCGCGGTTGGTGAGGGGGGACCACCTGAGGTAGTTGGGGGTGGTCGAAAAGGGGTGGGAGATGGGCGCATAGGGTTGTACAAGATTCCGGGTCCTACGACTCTTCGTGGGGGGGGTTCTATGGCAGGTGGGGTAGAAGAGGTTCCAATAGCTTCTTCTTCGTCTCGAGCTTCCTGAGCAGCGAGAATCGCAGTGAGGTTTATCCGCTTCATGGTGATGGCTGGGTACTACCACCAGGTAGTTCTGTGGGGGTTTAGGTGTAGTAGCGCTAAACTAAATTAATCTTGATCTTTTGTTACGTCAACCATGACGTCAGCAACTAACACTTTCGTATTAACCAATCCTTGGGGGTTCTTTCAGTCTGGGACGGAGATTTGGCACATATAGACAGCGTGTGGAAACCGAACAGCCCTAGCTATACCAAGCTAGCTGTGGTCAAGGGTCCTTGGCTCCAGCTACCAACCGCTAAGGCACTGGCACAGTTGTGCGAGCGGCAAGCGAGCAATCCTCTACCGACAGGTAGAGGTCGAGGGACGATGGCGGAGTCTCGTCCGAGAAAGAGAGACGGTGGTGCAGTCCCATCTAGTGCAAGCGAGCAGGCTTCCAGAAGCAGGGGTGCTTCAAAGCGAGGGAAGATTGATGAACACAATATATTGTGTAGATCAAGGTTAAGGAGAAAACAGTCGCGGGAGAAGCCCCAGTATAAATAGGGATACGAGACTTTAGGGTAGGTAATATATATAAAAGGAAATGGGGCTAAATAGGGAAAACGAGACTGTGCATAATGAGAGCACAGCCGAGGAGGCGATGTCTGAGCAATCAAATAGTATGAAGAGAATCAGAATAGAACGGAACAGAACGGAATGAGACTCGGGTGGAATTGGGTGACGGAAATGAAGGGGGGCGATGAGCAGAGCCTTTAGAAGGTGATGCTCAGAATGTCGCCACCTACGAATTGGTCCCAGATCTCTTGAGAGAGCCCTTCGTCATTCGTAATCATCTCCCATAGGGTTTGAGACAGGGGAGAGGGTGGAAGGTTGGAGAAAAGATAGGGGTTGTCCATGTTAGTAACCACGTCTGTAACACAGCATAGCCCAAATCAGCTTCAAATGTATTCGTGAACCTGTTGTTGAAACTTCTATGATGCAAAATGCATACCATTACACAAATGACAATCCTCATGATTCAATAAACTTAATGATATTTCATAACCTCTCAATACAGCCTGGTTCAGGTTTGAATGTATTCATGAATCTGTCTTCTGAAATCAGTCCAAGACTGATTACCTCCACAACATCCAAAACTTCTTCCCATATCTTACTGCATGCAACAACAGAAATAAATTAATTACAGCATAATAAAATACAATATAGCATTATCTATGTGTGTATCATAATGCTATGTAATTCACACAACTTGGCTACAATAGATTTGAACTCTGTAATATCACCCTCTGTGATCTCACAAGGTCCACAATTATCTGCATTGACAAATGATACTGTCAAAATATATGGTTTGACTTCTTCCTCAGCATCATAAACTGATGTGTGGTCATGCCACAATGTGACCAAGCAAGGAGGGAAGGTGTCAAAGTCTTGAATAAGTTCACCTACCAGAGAGCCTTTGAAGCTAACAACCTCTATAGCTGAAAAAACAAGATCTCTGTCAGACTGCCACATAAACTCTGTCAACTCACATTTGACTATCTTGAAATCTGAGCTTGGATGCAAAACCTCTCTTGTGTAAACAGTTGGACTGAGGAAGAGTACACAATTTGGAGCATCTGCTGAAGATGACACAACAGATGGGATTCAATGTGACATTGTCATAATGCATGAGAATTTTCCTGTGATGTCAACAATTTGGACATGGTGCACTCTCTATCCACTTTAGTTGACCTTTCACTATATTTAGCAATTCAACTACCAGTTCTATGCTATTTGTACCTGTATGCTCTGTCAAACAAGGGGTTTGGAAATAGTGGTTGAAAGATCTTGCTTGCAAGGCAACTGGGCGAAGGCATTGGAAAAAAATTGATTAGTAAGCCCTAAACAACATATGATATGGACTTGTACTTTTTTCAAACATTTTGTAAGAACTATATAGCATATGATATATAAATGCTCTCTCTCTCTTCTTTCTTTCCTTCACTCTTCACTCTGAGTTCTATCTCAGAGGAAAGGTCACTCTAGTCTCTATAGTTTATAACCAGGTAAGTTTACACTTGTGTGAACCTTTGTAAGTGTTTTTTTTTGTCTTCAATTTTCGCTTTTTTATGAGTTTGATTAGATATTCATTGCAAGTGTTTGTTTACATTTTTTCTGTGCTTTTTTCTGATTTTTGATAGTCAAAAGGTAGTCTATAATGATGCATAGTTCATTTAGTAACATAGTTTATGTTGTAAATAGAATCCTGCAATAATAAATATGATATTTATGACATTTATTATAATTGTGATGATTGTGAAATGACTGAATTTCATATTACAATGAAATTTTTGTTAGTTGTTTTTTCAGTTCTTTGTATCTGAATGATATTGATGATAATGCATTATAATGCCTGGTACTATGTAACAATATTGTATAACCTGATAATGTACTAGCTGGTAGATAGTCCTGGTCATATACTATCTGATAGATAGTCCTTGTCATTTATAATATGGCAGATGGTTCTGATCAGATTTGTCTACAAGATGTTGATATGATATTATGATAAATATGGTCATTGCTATAAATGCATCCATTGGTTATATAGCATTATCTATGTGTGTATCATAATGCTATATTATATAAGGGTTTGGAAATTTGGTTATGTATTATATAGTATTATCTTTTGTGAAAAATTTTCCTGATGTTCAATGCCATCCTTATTCCCACCATCCACTCTTCTCCCACAATTTCCACTACCCCCACTGTCATACCACCCAGCAGACCCCCTTCCACAATCTCTCCTAGTGTTCCCTTCCACACCCTATAAAAAAAGAATACCATTATATTTACCACCAGGTTGACCTCTTTCTCTGCTACCAGCCATGTTCACTCTGCATTGGGAGCAACTCCAAAATGGCACCCTCCACCTTCTACCCATTTTGTGGAACCTGTTTGAATCCCCACTCCAAACCCACACCCCCCAAGCATGGATGATCATTCCCCACAAATTGTACCCCCTCTTATTACCATTCTCTTAGGACCTGGTAATACAGGTCCAATTATTCCCATCTGATGTTACCAATATAGGGCCATCGGACATCTTTGAGCAGATTGCCTCCACTACTACTGCCCCTCCTAAACCAAGAATACTCCTGGACATCCCAGCTATAAATGTCCTGAGCTTCATTGCTCCCATTGGGGACACTCCTACTTCTTCTGTCCTCACACCATGTCTCTAGACTCTTTTAATGATGTTGCATGGGACTTCTCCAACTATGAGACCAATGACAAAGATTGAGATTCTTGAAGTTCAAGATTACGAAGAGGGTAATGTTATAAATATCTGGGATCCTGTCTCTTTTTCCTATCTTCTGCCCTCTCCACCACCCCTGGCTCTATGGGAGATGATCACAAATGGCAAAAGGATCTCCCAAGAGATCTAGAACCAATTCATAGGTGGTGATGTTCCAAGCATTGCCTTCTTATAAGTCATCTCTCTGATGTATCCTGTCCTTCTATTTCACCTATGAAAAAGTGAGCAGAGAATGGTGGGGGAACGTCTGTATGTGACACTTTTTTGGGTGTTTCAGGTGTTTCGTATATCTTGGTCATTTCAGGTAATTTTGTGCACTCAGGAATTTCAGGTTTTCCATTCATTCTGTCAGTTCGACCATGTGTATTTTCTTTTTTGTTGAGCAAAAACCACGTGGCTTGCTTCCAGTGAATCCCTTGTCCACTCATACTATGGTGCTCGCTTACCATACTTATATAATACTTTCTGTCGTCACTCATGCTGCACACAGCAGTTTCCCACACCTCAAGGTTCGAAAGGTGGACACAATTCCCACACCCTACCAGCAATATTCCAAAATTCCAGAGCAGTCACTGCAATACAATACAAGGATGAGGGAAAGGGGGAGGGGATGAGAGTGAAAAGGGAAGGGGGAAAGTGAGGATGAGGCAAGAACAAGGGGGAGGAGGAGGGGGAGGAGAAGAGTGAGAATAAGG
>JBBPLK010000305.1:0-14080 GCA_038089735.1 Exsudoporus frostii | reverse complement strand
GAGGGGAGGGGGGGGGGGGGGGGGGGGGAAGGGGGGGGGGGGGGGGAGGGGGGGGGGGGGGGGGGGGGGGTGGGAGAGAGGGGGGATTTAATTGTAGCATGAGGAGGATAAGTGATAGGGGGAGAAACACTAGTAGGAGATGGGTATGGAGAGGGAAAAAGAAACTTGGAATAAGGATAGGAAGGAAAATGGGGACAGGAAATGGGAATAGGAAGGGAAAGAGCAATGGAGGCAGGAAATAGGAATAGAAATGGAAATAGAGAATAGAAAACAGAGATAGTGAATGTGAATGAAAGTGAGAATAGAAGATGGAAATGGAAATTGGAATAGAAGAAGGTGGAAATTGGAATGGAAAAGAGGGAGGGAGATAGGAGACAGGAAAGAAAGAGAGAAAGATAGGGAATGGGATATAGCAGATGAGATATAGCAGACAGGAAGAGGGAGATGGAAAATGGAAAGAGGGAGGGGGAGTGGAGATAGAAAGAGAAAGGGGGCTGGGAGATAGGAAGAGAGAGGGGGATGAAAAATGGGAAGAAATGAAGATAAGAGATTTAGAAAAGAAGAGAAACAGAAATAGAAAATAGATTATGAAAAATAGAGAGAAGGATAAAAAGAAAGGAAAAAGTAGAGGAAAGGACATGGAGAAGGATATGAGAAAGAGAAGATGGGTGTATGTATTTCATACATGCAACTAAAGACATAAAACTTTAGTAACAAAAACTCAGATGATTGTGCCAAAGGCACAACAGTGTGGATAAACTCTGGCCAATAAAAACTCAAATGATTGTGCCAAAGGTACAACAGTGTGGATAAACTCTTGTCAATAAAAACTTGGATGATTGTGCCAAAGGCACAACAACTTGGGTGAATGTGCTAGTACTTACTAATTATTCCATGAGCATAATTACCCCTTCATAATCATGCTTATTCCTTTTTAATCATTCGCTCTTATGATCACAGACAATATCTCCTTGATTATATTCTCTGTACATGTAATCTATTATTTCCTAGCTTACCATTTCTGCTTATACTACCCAAGGTCTATCTTCTATTTATAGCAGACCTCTTTTATGTATTTACCTCACCTTGATCTACACTAATTAATATGTTCATCAACTTCCTCTAACAATGGGACTTTGCCACTATCTCATCTTTAAAACTCTGTCTTTGCTTGCTTGTCTCTTACACAACTCCACCAGAGCCTAGAGATTGATAGCTGGAGCTACACCCTTGACTGTAGTTTGCCTAGTTGGAACTACTTAGTTTCCACACATGGTATGTGCCAAGTCTCCACTTTAGACTGGAAGAACTGCTGAGGATTGATAACATGAAAATATTAATTGTTAATATCATGATTGACATAACACTCTTTTTGTGTAAGGGTATGAAATACTTCCATTAACTCAAGTGGAGGGAATGGCTGGAATGGTGAAGCAAGTATATTGGCAAGTTCTGCATGTGGTGGTCTTTCTGGATTGCCATAGGGGTTTATCTTCTAGAGCTGGTTGTAGAAGTTGTCATATAACTGATTATAAGTTTGGGCATAGGAATAAATGCACTGGCAGTAGATATAGTGCCAGGTCACAGTGGATAATCCTAGGCAGGATCCAGTTGTACCAAGGGACAAGGTTGCATGATATTAATAGGGATAGTGTGTAAAATTTTGGTCATATGTGTGATTTACAAGTTTACCATGCAATAACTCTATGGGAGTGCTGCTTGCTTCAGTCATTCACTTTTTCAACACTTTGAGGAAGCCCAGTCCTCACTTCCAGTTGCTTTCCACTTCCACCACAATTGTTGAACAAAGCTCCAATGATGACATAACCCTTCTCCAGCTAAATGCAAGAGGAGTCACCACTCTTACAAAAAGGCTATTATATTAGCTCTAGTGGATATATGGGATACTAATGATATTGTGGACTTTATGATTTGGATATTGAGGGGGAGATAGTGGCTGCTGCTGGACCTGCCAAACCCCACTTAATATTATGAACTATTCTTTCACACAATCACATGACTTCATCACATGCTCTCTTTCTTTTTCTTATTGCATGACCCATCATATAATCATATCTTTCTTTCATCAAGTGACCATAAGAAGGCCTAGAATGCCTATACATGTTCCAGAACATTCCTTTCATTTCCACTCTTCTAGAATGTTCTGCCCCTTTGTTTTACCACTGTTTTCATTTTGATATGGAATCCAATGTTGTAAAAGTCACATCTTGGGCACTGCCAGGATAGGATCCTGAACTTGCTACCTATGTTGTGCCTCTTACAATTTACCATGCCCACCACCCTATGCCTTGGCATATCACCTCCAACCACACAAAACTCAATATTCCTTCACTCTCTGAAGATGGTCACATGATGAAAGAGATTTGTTACCTCCTGAGTATTAAGAAGACACTTGTATACAAGACTCTCAGTCTCTACAAATGATTTAGTGTTGTGTACAACCCCCATACCTACTCCTGTGTCATCAGGCACCATTATGTCTTCAGTATGGCAGATATTGCATTCATCTCCAACATACAGTGGCTCAAAAAAATATCCCAATGTTTGGCCATTTTAGAAAGATGTGATAGTTGCAAAGAAACTAAAAGGTACTAGCTCTAACTCATGCAGGATCATCAATGGTCCTAACCGCTGCCCTGACAATGAGCCTTTGGTCATGTGATTTGGGTGCCATGGCATTGAGATATAATCATTTCAAAATTATACATTATTGGGATACTTTTTTCACCATGATGTTATTAGTTATTATTTAGTAGATAACACAAGATTCTGATGGGTGTTGTGTTTCAATTCTGTTTGAATATGTAACTTAAGCAATATATAGGGTAGAAGTAACACCTAGTTAATCCTACATCACCAAGTAATTCATTTTCCCCTTTACTAGAGCTAATATCTTTTTTTTTCTGAATCTGATTTTTTTGCTAGGTAAATATCCTCCAAAGCTGTTTTGGGAAAGTCTACTATAGCTAGGGCTATCACAGAGATCCATTCAGGCAAGGAAAATATCAAATTAGAATGTTCTTCCAAGCTTTCTTCTACTGATAGAAGTAGGATTGTCTCTAGTATTATCTCTAGCAAGTTGAAAATGCTATGCAAATTATTTCATCAATTCTGCCCTCCACTCCTCTGTCTCTTCCCAAACCATTCACAATATACACAATTTTATATCACTTAAAGCTATAGTCATGAAGTAAAATTACTCTTATCTATTAGACATCATCAACATTAAGTGGACTTTGCTTTCAAGCATTGATACTGGACTGTAGAGGAGTGGATTAGGATCATTTGGTTAGACATGGCAAAGATCAACAAGATTGGATCAGACAAAAGATAGAAAAAAATAGAAAGCCTTTGCAAAATATAAAAACATAAAGTATAGTAAAGTTTAAAGAAGGTTTCTTGATGGTTTAAAGATGCATGGGTTGAAGTTCATTGGGAATCCTTGTAGAGGTGGAAGGGAGGATGAATGCTAAGCACTATATCTCCATTTAAAGGATAATCAGCTTCCTACAATGAAAAATTCTGAAATGTCTTAGAAGAGCATTATCTTCCAACCAGATAATGACCTTTAAAAATGTCCAGAAGTGGCTAGAATCTCAAGTGATCAAGATCCTTGACTGGCCAGCACAATCTCCAGACCTAAACTCATTGAGTATATTTGACAAATCCTTAAAAAAAGCTTAATAGTGATACAAAGTCTGAAGAGGACATGAAAGCTTTAGAAGAGAATTGAAGTGGAATGGAGCAAGATAGAGGTTTAAGGATGTCAAGGATTAATAGAACATATGACTAGAAAGCTTGTGGCAGTGATAAAAGGAGAGAAAGGCATGTAAAATACTAAAATTGTAAAATAGAAATATTGCTTAAAAAAGTATTCCAATGACATGTCATTTTAATATAGCTATATCCTAGTGCCATGACAACCAAATCAGATGGCCAAAGGCTCATTGTCAGGGCAGGGGTTAGGGCTATTGATGACCCTGCAAAGATTAGAGCTAATACCTTTTGGGTCCTTTGCAAATGTCATATCTTTCTAAAATGGCCAAATATTGGGACACTTTTTTGAGCTACTGCAGTTGCTCACTGCAGTACCATCTACCTTAATGAACTCCAACATGAACTATGTGAGATGTTACAGATATTTGAGACCTGATCTCTTTTTCCTACCTCCCACCTCTTTCACCACCTCCAGCCCTCTAGGAGATAATCATGAATGATGAAGGGATCTCTCAGGAGGTCTGGAATCAGTTCATTGGTGGCAATATTCTGAGCATCACCCCCTATGAGTAATCTCTATGACACAACTTGTATTCACATGTCATCTATGTTACAAACAGTACTTTTCATTCAATGGACTTAGTACTTTTTCTTTTTTGCATCTTATCTTATCTTATCGTGCCACATAATTATCTTATCACAAAGGACGCTTATCTCTTTATCTATTTTCTCACGAGATCCACAATCTCCCTTCACACATGCACAGTCTTCTTTTTAATCTTCGTGCTGTGCATGGCTATGTTCTTCTTTTCTTCTCTTCCATTTGATATGCCTCATGCATCACACATGATATGCTTCTATTATGCCTCCCCTCGTTAATCTCCGCTACCCACAGCCCAGGGCTTAGGGTTAGTCCATATGCACCAGTAATTGGTAGATCCAATACAAACATGTACATACAATATGAGTAGTATATAAAGGCCAAAGTTGCCGCCAGAGAACTTCAGTCAAGTTCTCTTGGAGTTTTCCCAAAACTTCATCCTAAGAATAAGACTCTTGACCTTACGGTCTCTCCCCCCTTTTACTTTCATCAGTGAGCAGCCTTTGCTAGACCTTTATGTGGGTCAAAGTCTTTGGTTGTTTCAATCTATGTTTACTATTTATCTCCTTACTATTTATCTTGTCAGCATGATTACTCCCCTTATAATCATACTTATTCCTTTACTCATCTCAGCTTACTATTTATCTCGTCAGCATGATTACTCCCCTCATAATCATGCTTATCCCTTTACTCATCTTCTCTTATAGCATACAAAGCTGATCTCCTATTTATAACAGGCTTCTCCCATTCATGTATTTCCTCACCTTGATCTATGTATACTAATTAATGTGTTAATCAATCCTCGCTCACTTCAAAGCTCCTTGCTTCTAGAAGCCCTCATAATTGGATAGGATTCTGCCATCATCTCTTAGACAATCTCTACTCACTTAGTGCTTACACACTTGATAGCTGGAGCCAGAACCCTTGACTATAGTCAAATTAACTACCAAGTTTCTGCACATCATGTGCTAAGTCTCCACCCCAGACCAGAAGTACCACTGAGGGTTGGTAATACAAAATGTTACGTCAACCCGTGATGTCAACAACTGACACTTTCATATCAACCAATCCACAGGGGTTCTTCCAGTCTGGGACAGAGACTCGGCATGTATAGGCAATGTGCGGAAACCTAGTAGCCTCACTGCACTGAGCTAGCTACGGTCAAGGGTCCTGGGCTCCAGCTATCAACCACTAGGCACTGGCAGGGTTGTATGAGCGGCAAGCGAGCAAGTCGTTGATGACCGTGTCGAGACTCTAAGAGACAATGGTGGAGTCTCGTCTAAGAAGATATGGATGGCTTCCAGAAGCTGGTCAAAGCTTTGAAGCGAAGGGAGATTGATTACACGAAGTACGGTATAGATCAAGGTTAAAGTACAATCACAGGAGAAGACCCGGTATATATAGTACTTTAAGGAGTTTAGGGCAGGTCGAAGATAAATAAGGAAATGGATATAAAAGGGGAAATGAGGCTGTGCATAAAGAGAGTGCAGCCGAGGAGGCATTGTCCTGTTATGAAATAGATAGGGAAGAATCGGGTGAAGAGGCAGTGGGCATAGGTAAAAGGTGAAATGGGAGGCGATGAGGCTGTGCCTCATCGGGTAGAATCGGAACAGCCTAGAAGGCAGCGCTTGGAACACTGCCACTAACGAACTGCTCCCAGATCTCGGGTGAGATCCCTTCATTGTTGGATATCATGTCCCATAGCGCTTGGGACTCATGGAATGGGGAGAGGGAGGAAGGCGGGAGTGGGGAAAAAGGTGGGGGTTCCCATACATCTGTAACACAAAAGTGCTAATTGTTGACATCATGGTTGATATAACAGGAGAAGTGTCAAGTGTATAACATAACCCCTACTCTTTGCTGCACTCTGCAAAGCCTTCAGCTCACTAGAAAAAAAAAATTCTTTGCTGCTTCCAAGTAGAACAAGGAGTTATAGTGACTCCCAAAATCATTCCAATACTCAATGCTTATACAGTGCATGAAGTGCACTGCAAGCACCCATGGGAATATTGCTTAGATTTGGTGAGGCAAACAATGGTACACACTCGCCAGTGCCTGGATCATGTGATGTGGGCCAGCAGCAGTGGAGATATGGCTATTCTAAAACAGCAACCACATTGGAACAGTTTTGGAACTTTAATTATTATAAGGGTATTTGGTATATATCAGTACTTGGTATATCCTCCTTTGGCTTTAAGCACTGCCTCAACCCTCCTAGGCATGCTCTCAATCAATCCTTGATACACCTCAGCTAATATCTTATTCCATTCCTCTTGAGTTCTTCTCCATAACTTCTCTGTCCTCTTAGGAGGCTCCTCATAGTCTGCAAGCTTTCTTTTGAGGTGAAGCTAGATATACTCTATGGAATTGAGGTCAGGGGATTGTGCAGGCCATACCATGGTCCTAAATTCCTGCTCTCCCAGCCACTCCTTGACCTTTTTGCAAGTGTGTTTAAGGTCATTGTCTTGCTGAAAGATGATATCAGAGGGATTTAGGCCATAGAACTCCAGAGAATCCTGGAGTTCATCCTTCAAAATGTGAAGGTAGAGGTCACCATCCATCCTACCATCAATCTTGGTTGTATAGCCAACCCCCTCCCAAGCCATGCAGCCCTACATCATCAAAGAACCCCCTCCAAACTTCAAAGTCCCCTCAACCAACCTATCATTAAGCCTCTCTCCTGGCTTTTTCCATATCCACTTGCAACCATCTGACCCAAGATGATTGATTTTGGTCTCATCAGACCATACCATTTGCTTCCAGTCCTCTAGAGTCCAATCCTTATGAGCATAAGCAAAGTCCAAGTGAGCCTTGGAATATTTGACAGAGAATAGAGGGCATTTGGACTTGACTACAGCTTTCATACAAACCTTTTTCAAGTGATGGCGAACTGTATTAGGATGGAGGGGCTGGTTGGTGATAGTTGAGAGAGCCTTGGTGACCTGGACAGCATTCTCTGCCTTATTACTAGAAATGAGATGGACAGCATGATGAATATCAACAGAGGAAAGTTTTGATGGTCGACCTCCAGCAGATTTCTGAAGGTCAGAATGCTCCTTTAAACAAAGCCTAGAGATGGTAGCAATTCCAGCACCTGTACTAGCAGCAATAGAATGAATAGAATGGCCAGTATCAAGTTGAGAGAGGATGATGTGCTTTTGAGTGGCAGAAAGAGATTGCATAATGATAGTAGTTGAGAAGCAAAAAGCATGGGAACATTTTCAGACTCAGACATAATGCTTATATGTATATTTTTGTTTGTGGCACCAAACAACATCAACTATCCCCTTATTTCATTAAGATCCTATAGTCCATATTAAAAGTCCCAAAACTGTTCCAATGTGGTTGTTGTTTTAGAATAGCCATATCTCCACTATCACTGGCCCACATCACATGATCCAGGCACCGGCAGGTAGCCTAGAGTGTATACCAGTGTTTGCCTCACCAAGTCTAAGCAATATTCCCATGGGTGCTTGCAGTGCACTTCATGCACTGTAAAAGGGTTGAGTATTGGAATAGTTTTGGGAGTCACTGTATGTGCATGCTACATCAATCACATTGGAGCCAAAGCCCCAGATGCCAACATGCTGTTGTTTATTGATAAAGCAGTGAAGGACCAGTGCATGTCTTGTTGCCCAAGTAGCCAATCATTCCAGAGACAATGTTGCTGCAGGTGACAGTACTTTGTATGTGGTATTCACTACTCCATTTTGCCTGCAATCACATTTGATGGTATTATCACATATGATATCATTGAAGGCCCCATCAACAGTGCATGTTTTTTTGCATTTCTTACAGGAATACATTGTAAGTTTGATGTATTTTCAAATCAATCAAGATGGCTGACATTTTTAAATGCCTTTTACTACCCCATATCCTGGACTGCATAGTGTCCTCATCATGGACAATTGTCATATTCACCAAGATGAAGAAGTCCACATGCTTGTTGAAGACATGCACTATTCATTGCTACACAATGGTCTCTTAGATATATTTTCTGGTTGTTTCTAGTCTGCAAGCTGATTTACTTGCCACCCTACTCCTTGGATTACAATCCAATTGAACAAGCATTTTCTGCAGTCAAGTCATACTTGTGTCATCAAAATGAGGACCTGTTCATGATGGCAATTATTTACACCTGTCAAAGTATTATGCCTGGCAAGGCTGCAGGTTATTTTTATATATCTGGATATATAGTATAGTACTACCATACAATGTCCTGAACACTATCTAATGTGTAAAGAAGTTGTTACCTGCATTCTCATCTGCATTCTCAATAACAATGAATTCTCTCAGAACTGGAAGCCACTGGTTTTGCATGTCACATATGTAATATAAATCATAGTCTGAGGTGGGATCAGAATCACCATCCACCATCAGTGGTCCTGTGAAATGTAACCTGCCACTATCATGGTATTGTTTCTCGTATACAACCATTTTCTTCACTGGTTGCTCCAAAGACCCATGGTTCAATGTACCTGCTGATGATAATGTGCTACTCCACTTCTACTTTGTGTCCAGCCCATTCCACCATGCAATGCTAGCTTTCTTCAAACAAATGATGTTACCAATTGGAATCCCAACTTCAGATAAAATCTGTTGGAGTGTATCTGCAAGAATATCTGGCCTAATATCTCAAAGCTCAAGCCCATCCTTATATTGGGATGCATTGCTGACCTTCAGGTTGGACTCCAAATATAGCAGAAAGCACTTGAGTTGTGTTGGTGACAGAAATGCATCAGCATCACTGGTGGTCCTGTGGATGGGATGAGGGCAGAAGGAGCCTTAGCAACAGGTGAACCAGTAGACTGCAAAAGGCCAGAGTTGATAAGCATTTGCATCACCAGGCTATGCTTACCTTGTTATAACCTGATAGATATTTCAATTAAATTCAGTTTAGATTTCAAAATATAAATATAAATATTTCCTTTCAATGGCATTTGCCTGGTTATTATGAAAGGATAATGGATAGTAATTAAATTGCATTATTGCATGGAATTGCTATATGCATGTCATATTTGGTAAATATTGTTAGCAATGCCATTACTATTATAATGTCTTATAATTGTGACAAACAAATAACAAGGGTTGATAATACAAATGATAGTAATTTTATATTCTTATCAGATAGCACTCATAATTATATCCACTGACATTCAATGATATTATGCCTTTACTTCTTCACTACTCTTATCACACTGCAGGCAGGGGAAAAATTAAGCTCGGCCACAATATGTAGGATACGTTAGCTTGGTTTATATTTAAATATGGATAACTGCATTTATATACCACCACCATTATGTTGAAAATGGTGCACAGAAAGGTTGAGAAAATGTACAGCAAGGGTGTTTAATCAAAAACAAAGCATAGCACAGATGAAAATGTGAATATGACTTTGAACCCTTGCTGCAACATGATACTGGTTATACATAATAATTTTTTAAAGTATTAACAATATTTGTAAGTGCTATATTGGAAGTCATCTTTGACATTTTATCTGTGTTGAAGCCAGGAGTTGGTGGCACTAAGACTTAGAGTCAGAGAGTCAATAATTCTGCACTGTCATGTCCATTGTACTTAAACGTTTCGAAGTATGATCTAGTTTGAACAAAGTGCACTTTTTTTTATCCTAAGGCAATTTTTTTGCCTTTATAATTTCTGTACTCAGTTTTCCAATTAGTACATGTTTTGTTGATGGCTTCTTATGGAGAATTTTTGAAAGCATCCACATATTGAAACAACCAAAGGCTTCGACCCACTTAAAGGTCTAGCAGTGGCTGATCACTGATATGAGAAAAGGGGGAAGAGACCTAGTGGTCAAGAGTCTTATTCAAGATGAAGCTATTGGGGAAACTCCAAGAGAACTTGACTGAGGTTCTCTGGCAGCGGCTTTGGCCTTCATATACTACTCATAATGTTTGTACATGATTACATCGGATCTACTGATTACTACTGCATAGAGACTAACCCTAAGCCCTGGGCTGTGGGTAGCGGAGATTAAATAAGTGAGGCAGAATGGAAGCATGTCATGTGTGATGCGTGAGGCACATCAAAATGGAAGAGAAGAAAAGAGGAACATAGCCATGCACTGCACGGAGATTAAAAGAAGGCTGTGCATGTGTAATGGAGATTGTAGATCTCATGAGAAAATAGATAAAGAGATAAGTGTCTTTTGTGATAAGATAATCACGTGGCGCAATAAGATAAGATGCAAAAAGAAAAATGTACTAAGTTCGTTGAATGAAAAGTACCATTCGTAACACATATTGGGTAGTGCTGCTCTGGTTACTGCTCTGGTCTCCACTGCTGCTCAGATTGTTGCTTACAGTGCCATTTTGTATATTTACATATTTACACATTTATATATACATGTGTGCAGCAACAAAGAAGGGATTGCAGTCAGTATTAGCCCTACCTCGAGGACACCCACATTGGCCTGAGGGAACATAAACATACTAGTAGTCAGTGAGGAGTAACATAGTTGTATTGTAATCACATTCTGTAGCCTTACCTCAAGAATATCCACGTCAGCCTAAGGAAGCATGCACAGATATACCACTGGCACAGAATAGCATTAGCAGTATCTACTAGTAGTCAGCAAGAAATAACACAGTTTTGAGACTAGAATTATGGCTGCAAAAATTGAAGAGATCTTCAAGAGAGGATCTGCAAAGATCCAAGACCATTGTATTGTAATTGCATTCTATAGCCTTACCTTGAGGATATCTACATCAGCCTGAGGGAGTGCAGACATACCACAGGCAAGGAATAGTGTTAGTAGTACCTGTTACAGATATATGGGACCCTTCATCTTTTTCCCTCCCCTCCTCTCCACAGTCCCAAGCCCTCTGGGACATGATCACGAACAATGAAGGGATCTCTTTGGAGATCTGGGATCAATTCGTAGGCAGCAATATTCCGAGCATCACCTTCTAAGGCTGAGTCCCATCACCTCCCCTTCCAACATCCTTCTGACTTATTCTATTTCTTTCCAACTCGTTCCGAGCTATTTAAATATCTGCAGACATTGCCTCTCCAGCTATGCCCTCTTTATGCATAGCCTAGTATTCTGCATAAGGTCATTTTCCTTTTATGTACTTTACCTACCCTAAAGTCTCATTACCTATTTATACTGGGGCTTCTCCCATGATGTAACCTCTAACCTTGATCTACACTAATATATGTGTTTATCAATCTTCATCTCGCTTCAAAGCTTCTCACTTCTGGAAGCCTTCTTCTTACGCTGGATGGGACTCTGCCACCGTCTCTTAGATCTCTACTTGACCATGGGAGATCCGCTCACTTGCCACTCATATGACTGCATCAGTACCCAGCAGTTGGAAGCTGGAGCCTTGGAGCCTTGACCACACATAGTATAACACTACTTGGTTTCTGCACAACGTCTACTTGTGCCGAGTCTCCGTCCCAGACCGGAAGAACCACCGAGGATTGGTTAATACTAATGTGTTAGTTGTTGACGTCACGGTTGATGTAACAGTATCTACTAGTAAAGACCTTGTACTCATACTCAAGCTGGGGGTGCTTGGCCTTAACTGACTCAAGTTTGATGGCAACCTCTTCACTGATCACATTCAATTGCAGTGTTGGAGGCCTCCTCATGCAATAGTTCCTCATTTGAGTTGTCTTTGATTCCCAATATTCTCACTGATGGTGACAAGTTGGCTTTTGTCTTGAGCAGCATTAGAGTTGAATTATGTCAGTGTGTGAGATTCATAGGGATTTCTCATTTATCCATTGCATTCAGTTATTGCCATGTACTGCTCTACAAGTTGTTACTACAGAATACTACAGACCATGGGTCACCATTCTCAGTACCAGAAACAGCAGCCCTTCATGGCAAAGTGCTGAGTGGTGAACCAGAGAGTGAGGCGATCAACCAAGTCAAGTAAGGAACCTTACAAGGCTTGTCCCACATCATCTTTCTGCAATCTTGGATGGGACAAAAGTACCACATCAAGTGAACCAGACCAGCCAAAAAAAGGTTGGACAATGTTTCAGCAGTGTATAGAGGCTCTTTGTATGCCTGTAAATGAGTTGGAATAAATTTGTTGTGAATGTTGTCACAGAGCTTGCTTGAGAGAGGATCTGAGGGATCTGAGACCATTGCATTGTAGTCACATTCTGTACCAAACTATTTGATGAAGGGCACTGTGCTGTTGAAAATTGTTCCTATGGAGTGTACAGCACAGATTAATTACAATCAAAAATATCCATCCTATTCACCCCCCTCTGTGTCTGTGGTATAAGATGCAGAGTCTTCTTCTTGGTTCAACTTTGGTTGGTTCTTCAAATAAATAGCAGTGAAGTCACAGGCTGGCCACTGGTCTTCATATGGGCAAAGAATCAGGAAGGCTTCAAAAGCCTGTCAACATGCTTTTATTAGCCTGGATGCATGATATCTATCACTGAGCATGGACAGCCTTGCAAAATTAATCCAGAGTCCCAGGTACCTGTGAACTTGCTGGACATGTCATATCAAAGTAGTGTCAACCAATTTCATGCAAACCCTTCTAAATTTTCAACTTAGATGAAGGTCTATAGATGCATTATTTGATCATACCTGTGCAGTCTGGTATGTCTTTTTGTCCCAATCAACAGCTTGTCTCAGAGAGTAGCCCCCCATGCCTGGCTTTGAGAGTGGTTCATTGGATGCAGGGATAAGTGAATAATGTTGATCTTGCACTAAAATTGAATTTGGAAGTTGCACAAGATGATTAAAGGATGGCTCACTAGGAATTGTATTATTGAGCCCATGCTCTCCAACCTCATTTGGTACAGCAACTTGTGTCTTCTTGCTTTTATTGCAGGCTACTACTTTTAGTTGTATCTAGGTCACAAGAATATTCAAATATCTGAAACATGCCTTTCTTGCTTAGACAGATGTGGGAGCCATCTACTGGACGAAATTGGTCTCATTCAAAGTAAAAGACATTCCTAAAGATACACTCCTCAAATGGGGGGCTTGAAGTCCTATCAGTTGGAAAAGTCTGCCAAAGATAGTTGGCAGGAAGTGCCTTTGATACAATGGATCAGTTTCTGTTGTGTTCAGCATTAATCATTGAGATACTAGGAACATGTTGTCGAACAAAGTGACAAGTCCAGAGTTTGAAAAGTATCTCTGCAGTCCTGCATGCTCAATTATACATGGATGGAGACTACATCTTCATTTGGTAGCTATTACATTAATGAAACATGAAGAATAATATCTCTTCTAATCACCATCTGAGTGTTGTTATTATCTTCCATAGGCTGAATGATGTCTCTTGTCACAACCTCTTGGGTGTTGTTGTGATCTGCTAATGTACATGCTAGATTGCCCAATCCATCAGCTATCATACAACAGCCAGATGCAAGGTGTTTAGCAGCTGATTTCTGCATGAATGCAACATAATTGCCATTAACTGGGCTGAGATACAGCTTAAACAAGCACTGAAATTGAGAGTAAATGACACACACTCAGCAACAAAACTGTTGCAATAACTAACCCTAATACAGTGCATGAAGTGCACTGCAAACACCTGTGGGAATTTTGCTTAGCTTGGGTGAGATTAAATATAGTACACATGCTTGGCTCCATATCATCCCCTGGGGTCATGTGATCTAGTCCAGTGGCTGTGGAAATATGGTGACTTTAATCCACCTATGTCATTGAAACAGTTTTGTTGCTGATATTACAAATATCATAAACTAGTATGAAGTATATCCTCCTTTGGCCTTAAT
>JBBPLK010000304.1:0-11024 GCA_038089735.1 Exsudoporus frostii | reverse complement strand
CTCTGGGAGGGCAGGTTCCAAATTCACCCGGACACGAGAGCGGACGACCCAATTTTCCGGAAATGGGGTGGCCATGGTCGCCCGCAGCATTCGCTTCCGCCCGTTTGACCCACTACACGATATCGATGTATATCATACGTTTGGACGCAACATCATGACCCTATCATGTTAATGAGGTAACGTCACCCATACACTAGAGTCGTGGTAATCGAAAGGATGCGCCAACTGGGGACCGGTCCCTGCACAATGTTTTTTTTTCCAGCTACACGAGATACACTAGATAGTACTATCCTCAAGCATGCAGTCATACGCATTTTACCTGTGATTTCTCAAGCCCTTCAACACAAATTGTTTATA
Organism: Exsudoporus frostii; assembly: GCA_038089735.1. Classification (NCBI taxonomy): domain Eukaryota; kingdom Fungi; phylum Basidiomycota; class Agaricomycetes; order Boletales; family Boletaceae; genus Exsudoporus; species Exsudoporus frostii. The sequence goes on along the minus strand of JBBPLK010000304.1, from coordinate 10,667 downwards.
CATTATCATAACTCGCTCGCCCCATGGTAATTTATTTCGACTCCCAACCGGAGGGGCTACGCGCTACATGGTTCTTTGCACGACGGGATTTTTGTTGACAGCCATGCATACATGTTATCTACATCATGACCGCCTGAATTATACTTACGATGTCAACCGTGGATGTGTGGTCCCTCGGAGCTGGCATACATATTGACTTTAATGTCCATCTCCGACTAATACTGCGCAAACTTGATTCAGGACGAGGCCAAAGTATGGATCAGCGAACAAATGGTGTTCCACGAAATTGTAAGACAACAAGCTCGAGCTTGACTGACGATTCAGAGACAAGTCCGGGTTACCCTTATTCAAACTCCGAGCGTCTCCGTGATAGAGCATCGGTTCTAGAGCACGATCGACTCTGACCCAAAGTGGGCTGAACAGCACGAGGTGTCGGTAACTACCCGCATCCCGAAACCGATACGGCAAATATGCAGGCACCAGGACACAACGGAGTTAAAACATTGCAAGCTTTAAGCTCTACGTTTCAGCCCAGCTGGACGCGACTGGCAGGCGAGAACGAAAAGAACAAAAAAAATCGAAAGGTCTGGTCGTGCGCGCACCAGTTGAGGGAGGGGAGAGAACAATGTGGCATACCGCCCCTGTTCTGCACACAAATTAATGAAAGCGGCCCCTTGTGCGGCATTGATGTCGAAAGCCTCTTGGGTGTGTGATGTACAACTTCCAATTGGGGATGCCAGATGTACCTTTGACGAAAAAAAGCTGGCTGCAATAAACATTTATGATATATCGTATTTTTGAGCGTATATAGGAGACATATAGGAGAGATGAGTTTTCAAGACCGAGGTTTGGGATTTGTTTAAGGATCCACGGAATAAGGGGCACCAAAGGAAGGAGAGGCGAGACGGAAGTCGCATTGAGATGCATCGGCGAGGAATGACACTGTCATTGACACAACATTAAAAAAATAGAAGGTAGGCACAACTGAATGGCTGGACGTCAAGGCAGACACGTGAGAAAGGGGACATTGCACTCACGTCCTCAAGACCCGTGGACGAAACTATAAATCTTTCACCGCTGGAGGAGCAACCCAATGTCGCAGGAGGCGGTCATCTGCATCATGCCCCCATAGGTAATACGATGCTCGTTGTTGTAGTACGAAAAGTTGAGAAGGGAATATGCGGCATACGCCTCTAAACAGGAGAAAGGCCAGTAGTGACAGTACTGAGACTAATGACACGAGCGGTAATGAACAAGACGGAGTGAAATAAGTTAAAGGAATGGTGCGCACAGAAGATGAGTTTCTCCCAAGGTTCCAAGGCGTTGATGGCAAACGTTGTTTCAATGACCAACTTGCGCCTCCAGAGGTAGTTTCGTATGCGGCCGGAATCACGTATCATGCTGGGGACGGTAGGTTGGTGGTGGTGCAAGTCAGACTCTGGAAGTCTGGGAAAGCCAGCTGTTTTTATCGAGCAGCGTGAGACGTGAGGATAGTCGGGCTGCTATGGTAGTGCCAAGTTCAAGTTGCGGCACTTGATAATGCGATTTCCACGTGATCACTCTCAAACATGAACAAAAAGGCACAGCAAACGAGTAAGATATATGAGCAGTACACATCTGAGCGAATAGGTATAGATGATATATGTAGAATCAGCATTGAACATCTGAAATGCTTCGGTGTGTGAATGCTGTCTACTATTCATCATCGGCGAACATGCAGAGCCAGGTAAAACTCACAGTAGCGTCATAGCTCCTTCAGTGTTGAGGTATCAACGAGATGCCGCAACAACCGGTCATCGCCATCTTGACCCCACAAGTAGTAGGTTGCACGTTGGCGCATGATGGAAACATGCTGCGGCAGATATTGGTACAGTCCAGAGGCAAGAAGAAGCGTGAAAAACGTGAAAATAACCACTGCAAACTTCCCGTAAGAGATCCTGTACGGCGGCGACTCACACGAGGAAAGCATTGTCTGATGCTTGATAGAGATACTCACTGGAAAGTATCTTTTCCCAAGGCTCTAGCATAGAGAATGCAAGGGTTGCCTCAAACTTCAACCGTTGACGCCAGAGGTAGTTCCTCAACATTTCATAAATAGTGCGATGTTCGGAAGCAGGCCAAACAAGGACGTCGGGGAATTAGGCTAGTAGGAGGACCTCGAGGACGATGGGCAAAATAAGGAGAGGTTTCCCGGATTGGATGGAGGCCGCCGTGTGCTCCTGCACGGGATTAGTTGGGTGGGGAGAAAGGCGCTGTGGTCTAACAACTCGCCAAGGGTAAACTCATTGCGTGCCTTTTTGACCATAATTGCATTCTCGGCACGTGACATTTTCGCAGTCTTGGCAGGCTTATCAGAGGAAGTGTTGACGCGCCGCAGCCAGCCGAAACTCGGCAAGGGGTGGACTGCCGATTCTGGAAATGACCACCCAAGGGGTTGCCGTCTCGGCATGCCATCCGCAGCTCGGAAAAAGCGAGCGGAGTCTAATAAGCATCACGTGCACCCGTCGGATTATCAATATTTGTCAATCGGTGTCTTAGCCGGGTGGCGATGGCACGTTCAAGCGGTCTCCGCAGCAGCGTTGGTATCTTGAACGCGAACTAACGGGACCCTCTCCTGCGGCCGCCTCTCAGCCGGGCTGCACCGAAGCCAAGTTTCTCGCCGATCAGACTCGTCGTGTTGACCAGGGGAGATCAAAGAGCGGGGAGGCGAATGAGCTGACATGTTTTCCCCTCCTGGTATTATAGATATACTCCCCCAGAGATGTGCCACATCTCCGGCTTTGATTGACAATAGATTATTGTTCTATAAGCATCTCATCGCTGAGCTTGCTGTGACCAATCAGGACTTGGTCTCCGTCGTACATTCGCGTTTCGAGCGTATTCACCGTGAGCGAGTCCCCTTCCACCGCCCGCCCGGCCGCTGAGAAAACACGTCGCGAATTCTGTCACATTCATCACGACAAAATTCTGCCTCCATGTAACGATACCCTGCAGGAAGGGTAAGGAGAATGTTCAACAATTTTCCCAGTGCGCTGATCCCTTGTTGCACAGTGATCAAACAAGGTTGGGGCGAAAGGTATCCACTTTCTGGTTCGTATTTGTTGCAAAAGAGTACGTGCTGCTCTATACATCGCGTGACGACAAAGAACCTGCAACCGGCTACATGGCAAATACTCTTGCGGCGAAGCGATGTGACATATGAGTAGGTCTTGTATTGTAGGATCAACAGGATTGACTAGGACTGTCTAGGAGACGAATCTACACTTGTGATGGGATATTGAGATTGTCACATAGAATCACTCCACGCCGAAGGCGCTCCGCAAGTTAAAATATGCGTGTCCTGTCGGAATTTCAAGGTAAGGATCGGAATGTTGTACGTATGTAGTCTAAATCGTCACATCACATCCCTGTTCATGTCGACTAGGTGTTACTAGAGCGGAGGACCGAAATGGCGATGCAAGTAAAGCAGAAGTGGCCATTCGAACGCTTAATGAACCTCCCATTCGTCCGCCATGTAGGCAATACATGCTAGTAGCAGAATTCGTTCGACGATACCAAGTTCCTCGTCGTCATTAGGTGCATAAATAAGAATATATTCTTTCGGAAAGGTTTTTGTTCCGCTCAGAGGGTATCACTCGTCACGACCACGCTCTATGAGTGGAAGCAGTTAGGTATTCTGATGGAAAGGTAAACAGAATGAGATGTTTGCAATCCTCAGGAAATAGCACGAGATGCAAAGAATAATGAGAATGCAAGTGTGGAATCTCACGCAGGGCATGGTCAGCTTGTAACTTCGTGGGGGGAAGGGATCGGCTCCGCGATGATCATGCTATCGTGAACACGTTCGTGAGGGGGAAATGTAACATATATGATGCCAATGTTCGCCGCAGCTTGATAAAAATTGCATGGATTGAATATTGAGCGCTTGAGCGCCGAAGGATCGAGAAAAGTATCCTTTCCCTCTTAAACCACGCACCTGCGAGTCTTTGATCTCCTGAGATGGGAAACAGTTTATCTGGCGTTGCGATATAGGTTGCCAACCAAAGATGGGTCGTTCTCTTCTTCTCTCGGGAGTGCTACACATCGTCTCTATCGTGGCAGGCGGTAGATGTAGCCCAGGACTCCTCGCCAACATCGTGATGCCACAGTACCCCAGCGGGTTTGCAGGGAGACCACCTTCGCAAACACTAGGAATGCACTGTGCTTCCCCCGAACACATTGGATGAGGATGGTAACTACCATGGCAGTCGCAATTACGCGTGCGCGTTGCTGCAGACGACTGAAGGATGGTGGAAAGATGTTGGTTGTGGTGATAAGCATGGGCAGCGAGGGGGATTATGGCCATAGCCAACTAATTCTCTAGGCTATAGGGGCACTTTGAAGCTTGTCGTATTTCCCATTCTGGGTAATTGACTTGTGCCTTCCTCCAGGCGCAGGCGAGGCCTGCGCGAGTATAACCACGATCTCCATCTTACCCAATACCCACCACCATGGATGTGGACGCCGACTCGGACTTGCAGAATTCTGTACGAAATCCCCTCCAGCAAGGAGCTCAAGCCAACCCCCCTCCTGGTGATCCCTCACCCCCCGCCATCCCAGCAAATAGCGTCACTCCGCATCCTCCGCCTGCCAGTGATACCGACGGTATTGACGCCAGGAGACTACGCAATGACATACTCCGCGCATTAAGGTTCGAGTATCTTCTTCTTGATCCTTTATCGCTGTCGAACGCTCGTTTCTTTTCATAGCAAGACATTTGGGCACATACCTGATGTCCCGATCTTCACTCACTGGAATAAACGGTAACCACCACCGCCATATTCATTTCAATCACTCGATCTCACGACGCACCAACAGCATTGATTGCTCGAATTCTGCGGTTCACCGGTCGATCATGGCTGGAATATGTGGAAGTAGCCAATGCGGCGCTTATTCTGTCGCCTTGTCCGGCTCATACAGGGACGACGAAGATGGGGGCGATGTTATGTAGGAATATTTGTCGGGATACTGACCTGTATCTGACTCTCAACAGTATCTATACTGGCACAGGTGGTAGGCGGCAATGGACCGACGCCAACCCCCAAAAACGTGTATGTCACTGTACATTTGACACGGACTTAGTGCGGGGCTGATATGTGCATTCCTTTAGCTTCGTTTAGGTCCACAGGTAGAGGATCAATCGTGGGACACGTATCTAAACAAATCATTGATAGTAAGGTAATTCGTTGATTCTATCCTTTCACTTATTGTTACTTCTTAGGTATCATTCCATACCGGAAACCCTGTACGAGTTATTCGTTCATCGAAACTTCTCTCACAATATGCGCCTCTTCGCCGGGGGTACCGTTATGACGGACTCTACAAAGTAGCTGCGGTGAGTTTGCATGTATTTCTGAGTCGGTTGCTAATCACATCAATGATATCTTAGTATTGGACAGCTAAAGGGTGCAACGAAAAAAAAATCTGTCGTTGTCGATTAGAGGTGCTGTGTCATCCATCTCCGTACATTACTAGCTGACGATTTCTACCTCTCATTCAGCGACTACCTGATCAGCCCCCTATTCCAGTGCGGCCAATTACCTTCCGCGCCTCAGGGAGACGGCCCAGAGAACACCTCGTTTCCTTTCCCGCTTCCAACCTATCGACATGCGTCGGGCCAAACCAAACCAATACATCTCCTATGCAATCGACGGGAGGCGCTGAAAGAGAGTCTGGGGAATTGCTAAGCGTGCCACAGCACCAGGCACTGTCCAAGACTCTCGCTACGTGTGAAGTGAATAGTGTGGAAGTTCCACCTAAGCCTCGTGTCTTGCCAGTCTACAAATGGGACCCGAAGAAGAATGAGCTAGTGAGGGTCCCAATCCAAGAAGATCTCGACACCGCAGAGGGAGACGAAGAAGAGCATCGGGGTGAAGACGATGCAACGCTCGTTCCGTCTGAAGACGGCCATGCGAATGAATGTATGGAGACGGAATGATTTTCCAGCGAGGGTAACTAGGATACCAGACGAGTCACCAGCGTCAGGCTCGTACCAGGGGGATCCATGTTTCGGTCTATGTACTAATATGATACCAACCTCTGTATGTATGTACTGGCGGATTTTGCCATATGTTTGCGAAAATACTTCTGCTTTCGGAGTGTGGCACAATTGTGCTGCGCCGCTGCCCGCAAGTTACACCTGTACAGCGTACTTGACGATGGGCATCCTATTTTCCCTTCCTCTCGCTGGTTCGTTAGGGACAATAGCCACCTCATGCCTTGGAGGTCTGGCCTTCTGTTTCACCAGCACCGCAGGTCTGTCCGCTGTAATGCGACGTATGGTTGTCCTCACTCGGGTTTTGGCATAGCCTCCATGTTCTGCAAGTCATGCAATTGCAACTCGTCTATTGCGACTAGGATTGGTTTTGCGGCAAGTTTTCGCAACTGCTCACCGTGTGCTCAATTCCATAGCTCTGATTTAGATCATATTCATACTCAATTCACTTTTGGCATGGCTCATGAAAACACCGTTTGCCATACGCAAAATCGAAGAGTGGAGTTATGACTACATCAAGATGGAGTGCGAAGAAGGCAAGTGTTACGGTGTACTCGCGGTTCGTCCTTTTCGTCCTCTCCGGTTATCGCTTTCTTTATACTTCCTCTAGGTACATCGACTTTGTTTCGCATTATTCCTCTTCCACTCCCTTTTGAGTCTATCCCTCGTCGGTGTGACCGAATCCAGACATAAACGCGCAGCAATACAGAATGGGTAATGTAATCTCTCTTGTTTGATACCCATTCACTCACCCTCCCCAGTTGGTGGGGCCCCAAAGTATTACTCTGGCTCCTGTTGGTGGTCGTCACCTTTTTCATCCCGAACGGCTTCTTCATTTTCTGGGGAGACTATGTCGCTCTCATTGGCGCAACGGTCTTCATTCTTCTTGGTCTCGTTCTCTTGGTCGACTTTGCGCACTCTTGGTCAGAAACTTGCCTGGAAAACTGGGAGAAATACGAGTCGACCCTTTGGCAATGGATCCTCATCGGTTCTACTGCTGTGATGTATGTCATGACCATCACCCTTACTGGCGTTCTCTACGGATACTTTGCTGGTTCTGAATGCACCCTCAATCGCTTTTTCATATCATTTAATCTTGCTCTCTGCATCATGAGCACGATCACGTCCATCCACCCAGCAGTGCAGGCATCTAACCCACGATCTGGTCTCGCTCAGTCTGGCATGGTAGCAGCCTATTGTACATACCTCATCACCTCCGCTGTGACCAACCATGCTCACGAATCTTGCAACCCATTTACGCGGTCGAGTACGACGGGGACGACGACGGTCGTCCTTGGTGCGGTCTTCACGTTCCTCGCGATTGCCTATTCCACTAGTCGAGCGGCCACACAGAGCCGAGCGTTGGTGGGCGGAGGGAAGAAGGGTGGTGCCGTTTACCTACCCATCGACGAGTCGCAGTCAGAGATGGGGGTAGTAAGCACGCAACCGGGGCGCACGGAATCTCCCAGATACCAGGCACTGCTGGCTGCGGTACAAGCAGGGTATATTTCCACTCCCCTTTCCATATAGACCTCATTTGATTCCGAATATTTTAGTGCTATTCCCGAGTCTGCGCTATACGAACAGGAAGAAGAGGAAGAAGAAGATTACGGAGAGTCCAAGGATGATGAACGTTCTGGTACTCGCTACAATGTGAGGCTCTTTGTTCTCGTGTTGCTGCTTTGCTGAGCACCTGTACAGTACGCATGGTTCCATGTCATCTTTGCTCTTGGCGCGATGTATGTTGCGATGCTGCTCACAGACTGGTCGGTTATCGTTTTACCTAAACGCACTTGTTCTACTTCCTCATTCTTCTATCCACAGGAATGTGGTGTCAACCGAACAGGGCAGTGTTGACTCGGAAGAGATTGTTTACATCGGACGCTCAGAGACAGCAATGTGGATGCGCGTTGTTAGCAGTTGGGTTTGCATGCTCCTTTACATGTGGAGTTTGCTTGCACCAGTTTTCATGCCAGATCGGTGAGTGCAAGTTCTCTCGCTCGTGGATAGTATTTTGATGTCGATTTCTCAGTTTCGGGGACCTGTAATATCTGTCACTTTACTTTGTACCGCCTACTATATTTTGATCTCGAGGATCATAGAATAACGGACTATGGATGTACACGCCCTCCTAGTTCGCTCCACCACTAAAGCAGTTTCATACGCACATCAGCTGCAGCTGCGTGTGGTTCTGTATTCATTGCCCCGATAGCGGATACAGGGAAAGTAAGACTGTTGAACTCGTCGGTACCTCGCATGGACACCTTCCTGTCCCCGTATGTATGAAATGTTTTCTGCAAGGTGACGGACGTAACGCATCAATGTAAGCGATTCGAACGAGCCTGACTCGCCCTCCCGGGATCGATGATAGATGCGCGAAGACTACATGGACCCGCCATTTCACGGCGACCTCTGATCAATTCTGTTTAGAATACATCACCGGCATCACCTCCACTCTCGAATTTTTCGCGCATAAAGGTTTGACTTTTAAGCAGATAACCTGACAATGGAATGAAAATTTGCATTATAGCACAATATGTCTTGTTTTGCCTGTCATTCGACGGTCCCAGAATGAAAATGTAATTCGCCAGGTGTAAAGTTAATCAAAGAGGCGCAGCGCTCGTTTTCACTCCAGGACCATGCGGCGTCGAGTCATACTCGTGTCGCCGAACGCAAGATGCCATTCTGAATCTTGAACGTACACCAAGTTCTTGATCGCTAGGATTGATTAAACCGAGAAAGAAAGCGGAGCCGCCGAATCCGTGAGCGCTTACCGTTGATCGTGATTTGAAGATCTCAGCCACGTGAGTCGTGGTTCCTGCTTCAGAATTGGTCGCGTCTTCGTGTCTAGCTAGCCAGATGGTGCAGTCCGTAAGAAAGGTAAACGAAGGGCCCAGAGCTGGTTTCCTAGTAGTTGAGGAGAAGGCGGACAAGGGATTGTGAGGAGGAGAAGCAGACGTGTTGTTACCGATCTCCAAGGAGTCAGACAAGGCCATGTGGGGTGTGTAGACACTCACAAGAAATGTCAAATAATACGATCGGGCTATTCTGCGAAGATGTTGCATGAAGGTGGTCATCATTGCGTGTCCATGGGATGATACAGCACTGAGAGATGGTGCCAGAAGAGGAGTGACCGGATCGATAATAACCAGACGAGCTCTAGGACTAGGTAATACGTTGGCCTGACATCCTGTAAACCATCTGCGCCAAGGGTCAAGCCAGCATACATACAATCAGCGAAGATTCGATGTCTTCGAGAAGAGTATGTGCAGTCTCGATGTTGAGTACGAGCGAGACTTGTAGTCGTTCTAGCACTGTGGAGGAGCCCTCCAGGCCCTCAGTTTGTTTGGGTAAATGAAAGTAGAGATTGTCACCTCTCCATCTAATTGTCGGGCTACTTGGCTGGTCCGCTCGACAGAAAAGTCACCTGTGGTATCCATCCACAGAACAGATGCTTCCTTGTATGCCGTTAGCAGCCGGAGAGCAACTTGCAGCACGAGTGACTGAAATCCCCTTTGAGAAATGTGATACTTGAGTCAAATCATCCATACCGTCTTTCCAGATCCTCTATCCCCAGAGATTTCAAAGACACGGCCATTACCAAAACCGCTGACCAACGCGTCGAGTTCATCCACGCCGCAGGTGATGTCCGTATCATAGTCGCGACGTCTTTGGAGTTCCTCTGTATACAACTCGTCCCCTCGAATACCACGAGCGGACGCGCTCTCAGCAGCCAGTCCAATATATGTTTTGAGATCCGCGAGGCTAACCGTGCCGGGTGGTAGTCTTTGGAGAATGTCGATCGGAGTCCCAAAGAAAAGGAGATCAGTGTCTGTCCTGATTCCGCAGGGCTCGAGGACGGCGACGAAATCACTTGGAATTGCGGGGATCAGTGACTGGAGTCGCATCTGGTCAATATAGGCTCGTCAGTCCCTGCTGACCGGGAGAGACTTTGTCCTCCCCTCTTTTGAGTTCTGGGTGAAACAACTGAATGAGACGGGCGTTTCTCTCTACGGGTTCTGGAGTCGAGGTTATGGCCTCGGTGTACGGGAGTGGTGAAAGTCCGAGAAGTGGCAACGCCGCGACCGGGACCTCTGGATGCATGTCTGTATGACGCTAGATCTGCACATTTAATCTACCGCGTTTTTTTGACCTGCGCGCTGCGCACATTTATTCCCACCGCATTTCTTTGGCCTGCCGCAGTTTTTTTTCACTCGCGCGCTGTGTACCTTTTATCCCCGCCGCGTTTTTTAACCTCCCGTGCTGTACTCTCCCATTTAGATGCTAGCTACATCACACGTTCACAGTACCATATTGAATATATGAATTATAATTATTTTTACAAGATCTGTAGGTTGTCTCTACACATATTTAATTGTTCCACTGAGATATCATGTATCTGTCTTCGCCTAATGACGTGTGGGACGTTGGGGATGTGTTCTCCTTCAAGTTTCCGCAGCGATCCCTACCGATGCTGTTGCTCCTGGCAGCAAAACGTCCAAGGAGAGAGTTCTGCGGACGATGGATGAACAGGGTTGCAGACTGATACTGGTCTGCTGGAGTAGGCGAGGGTAGTTTTTGCCATCATCGTGATCTACGGGAACGTTGGGGGACTCCCGCATCTTCCAGATAT
>JBBPLK010000303.1:0-24586 GCA_038089735.1 Exsudoporus frostii | reverse complement strand
ATCACCAACAAACTACCACCCTCCCGATCTTATGACCACGCCATAGACCTCAAAGACTCATTCGTACCCAAACGTGCGAGAGCTTATCCACTCAACCCCATTGAACAGGAAGCCTGTAGGGAGTTTGTCGAAGAACACCTCAAATCAGGAAAGATTTCCCCTTCCAAATCACCACAGGCGTCTCCGTTCTTCTTTGTCAAGAAGAAGGAAGCCGGGAAATTAAGACCCTGCCAAGACTATCGATATCTGAATAGCCACACAATCAAGAATGCCTACCCCCTTCCCCTCATCTCTGACCTAGTCGATAAACTCAAAGGATCGACAATCTTCACCAAGTTTGACGTACGCTGGGGATATAATAATGTCCTCATCAAACCTGAAGATAGATGGAAGGCAGCATTCCTCACCCCACTTGGACTATTCGAACCGAACGTCATGTTCTTCAGAATGTGCAACTCCCCCGCTACCTTCCAGGCATTTATGGACAACCTGTTTGGAGACTACATCGCGGAAGGATGGTTAGTGATCTACATGGACGACCTGCTAATCCACTCCTCGGATCAGGCAACCCACGACAAACGGACCAGGAAGGTCCTCCAACGTTTCCAAGAACAGGAAATGTATTTGAAACTCGAGAAATGTATTTTCTCTGCCGACGAAGTGGAATACCTCGGGATGATCGTTGGGAAAGGAGGAATCAAGATGGACCCAGTAAAACTAAAGGCTATCCGTGAATGGTCACCCCCGGAAAACGTGAAAGCAGTTCAATCGTTCTTGGGATTCTGTAACTTCTACAGGAAGTTCATCCCATCTTTCTCAGACATCGCACGACCGCTGCTAGACCTCACCAAGCAAAATATTGCCTGGTCTTGGGACAAGAAACACGAAGAAGCCTTCTGGAATTTACAACTCGCATTCACTCGCCAACCAGTCCTTGCCTTCCCCGATACCTCGAAACCCTTCACCCTCATGACCGACGCCTCCCTTACAGCATCTGGAGCTGTACTCATGCAACCAAACGCCAATGGAGATATGCAACCTTGCGGATATCTCTCCCAGACCTTCTCCCCAGCCGAGAGAAACTATGACATCTTCGACCGCGAGCTCTTGGCTGTCATCCGAGGACTGGAGGAATGGAGACAATACCTTCTGGGATCTCCCTTCCCAGTAATGGTCCTCACGGACCACAAGAACCTCACCTATTTCAAGGAACCCCGGAAATTATCCCGCCGACAAGCCAGATGGCTTCTCTTCCTCCAAGACTTTGATATGGAATACCACGCTCTACCTGGAGCACAAATGACCCCTGCTGACGCCCTATCCCAAAGAGACAGGATAGACACCTCTTCTGACAACACGGACGTCCAACTCCTCCCATCCCACGCTTTCGACCATCAAATTCGTGCCATCGACGTTGCCCTCACAGAAAAAATAAAGGAATCTTCCGCCACGGACCCTCTAGTCCTCCAGGCCGTTCACCAGATGGAGAAAGAACTCCCCTTATTCAACCGTTCCTCGGTCGACGACTGGACGTTTGACAATGGTCGCCTATATTTCAAAGGACGACTGTACGTCCCAGACGCAGCCCAACACGATCTGGTGTCTAGTGCCCACTGCTCCTTTGAAGGGGGCCACGGCGGCCATCTCAGGACCGTCACCCTTCTAGCCAAAGACTACTGGTGGCCCAGCCTCTCCACTTACGCCCGATGGTTTGTCTCTGGATGCGTAGTCTGTCAAGCGCACAAAGTCCTTACCCACCCCACCGTTCCGGCCATCACCCCCCTTGCCTTCGAGGCAACCCGACCCTTCCAACATCTATCGGTGGACCTCATTACGGACCTTCCCCCCGTTGACGGCTTCAACTCTGTCATGGTTGTGGTCGACCATGGCCTTAGTAAGGGGGTAATTCTTGCCCCTTGCTCAAAAACGGTGGATGCAGCCGGAATTGCCCAACTTTTCTTCGACAATATATTCAAATGGTTCAGACTACACGAACGAATTGTGTCTGACCGAGGCCCCCAATTCGCGTCTGCCTTCGCAAGAGAACTCGCCAGACTACTCCAATACGACGTAGCCCTCTCTTCCGCCTACCATCCCCAAATGGACGGAGAAACCGAATGATACAACCAAGAACTAGAAACATACCTTCGCATATTCTGCGAAGGACAACCACACAGATGGAAAACTCTACTACCAATGGCCGAATTCGCCCACAACGCCGCCATACACTCGGTTACCAGCAAATCCCCATTCTCCCTAATCATGGGATACGAACCACGATCCTATCCCCCACTCGGAAAGACCTTTCTTCCCGCCCTCAAGCAGCGACTCAATCTAATTGAGGATGCACAGAAGGAAGCAGAAGCAGCCCACAAACTCGCCCAACTACGAATGAAAGAATGAACTCTCTCCCACTTCAAACCATGGAAACTTGAAGACAAGGTTTGGCTGGAAATCAAAAACCTCAAACTCCAAGTCCCCTCCCGAAAACTCTCCACTAAACGAACCGGACCTTTCGAAATCACACAAGTAGTATCCTCCATCGCATTCCAACTCAAGTTACCCCCCCAATGGAAAATCCATAACGTATTCCACGCCTCCCTCCTATCCTCCTACCGGGAAACGGCGGAACATGGACCTAATTTTCCACAGCCCCCACCGGAACTAGTCGGAACAGAAGAGGAATACGAAATCGATAAGATCATCAACCACCGAGGCACCACTGCCAGAAGGCAGTACCTCATTCACTGGAAAGGCTATCCTGACTCAGAACGGACTTGGGAATCAGAGTCCAACCTGGGCAATGCAAAAGCTATACTCTTCGAGTATAAAAAGCGTCAAAAACTATAGGGCAAAACATGTCCCCGCCTCTCAAATCACTCCTCCTCACCCTATCCCGTGTCTCCCAAGCCCTTACCCAAGCCCGTCTCCAGAAACAATACCCGGAACTTGACGTCCCCCGTCACGCTGCAGAACACTCCTGCTTCTGTCGGATCATCTCGTGTCCCTACCACCGGGACTATTAGAACCCATGACTCTCTCCCTTTCCACTCGCCTTGACCGCTTAACCCCATTCTGCCGTCGACTCCTATATGCCACCATCCTCGAAGGAAACTCAGCCTACTCGGAGCTGTGCTCCCTACCCTATTTCTCAGCCAACAACACTCTCCTCCAACTTGCAGCTCTCTTCTGAATCTACTCCGCCCTTCAAACCCTTTTCACCAGGACCACCTGGTGCCCGGCAAGTCCCCCTAACCCCTTCCAAACTGCCACTGCCTGAGATTCCCCTTCCGTCCTTGCCTTCGAGCAGTGCCTCATCGAGGCACGAGAACTCACACTCGACCTCTTATACGTCGAAGGATTCAATTTCGCCATCGCCCTCCTCCCCTATTCCATCATCAATGTCTCCCTCACTCCCATCCTTCTTTCGCTCTCAGAAACGGAATGAGCAACTTTTTACTCAGATTCACCCCTACCCACTGGATTACCCCGCGTCCACTGCACCACCACCACCTTCCCCTCCACGGGTCCCCTCGCCTCCAATGTCAGCGGAAGTACGCTCCCTGATGGAAACCATACTAGCCCTAGAAACTCTCCTCAAGGAGAGGACTTCGACTCCACCCTCGTTCCCACTGTCCCCTCCACCCCCACCATCGTACCACCAAGTGGAACCCCAACCCCAACCTCCCCCAGCATTCCCATCAGGACCTTACGAAGGAGAGGGGCAGTCATCTTCTCCGCAGGGCTCACCACTTTCCCCACCATCAGCAACATTCGCTCTACTATGGGAGCAACAACAACACGGCGCCTTATCCCTTCCACCACTCCTGTGGAGCCCGTTCGTGTCCCCCCTCCAACCACACCAAGCGCAAGCTTGGATCATCCTCCCCATCCCACACGAATCATACCCCCTTCCGTTACCATTCCCATAGGATCCAGCAACACAGGTACAACTGTTCCAAACCGCTGCTACACCTGTCGGTCCCTGGACCACCTCCGCCCAAACTGTCCCCATTATCATTGCCCCACCTGCAGATGAGTTGCCCCTGGACATCCCAACTATAAATGTCCCAAACTTTGTTGCTCCCACTGCAACGTATGGGGTCACTCCCGCATCTTCTGCCCCCGCTCCATGTCCCCCGACCCATTCGACGATGTCACCTGGGATCTCTCCTACTACGAGGAGAACGAGGGAGACCGAAGCTCTTGAGTTGGTACTTCAAGACTACGAGGAGGGTAATGTTACAAATATGGACAACCCCCACCCTTTTTCCGACCTCCCACCCTCTCCATCGTCCCAGACATTGTGGGACATGATCATCAACGATGAAGGGATCTCCTCAGAGATCTGGGACCAATTCGTCGGAGGAGCTGTTCCGAGTATCGCCTTCTAGAAGGCTCTACCCATTGCCCCCACTCCCACCTGAATCCACCTGAATCCCTCTCCATTCCGTTCCGTTCCATTCCTTCCTGTTTCCTCCTGAACTATTTCATATCTCGAACAATGCCTCCCTGGCAGTGTTCTCTCTATGCATCGCTTACTTACCCTTATTTAGTCATATTCCTTTTATATCCTTACCGGCCCTAAGGCCATAGAGTACTATTTATACCGGGGCTTCTTCCGCGACTGTTTTCCCTTAACCTTGATCTACACTGTTCACCGTGTTAATCAATCTTCCTTCACTTCGAAGCCCCTTGCTTCTGGAAGCTTTCTCACTCACACTAGATGGGACTGCATCACTGTCTCTCTTCTCTCTCTATACGGTATAGAGACTTGCTCGCTCGCCGCTCACACGACTGCGCCAGTGCCTTAGCGGTTGGTAGCTGGAGCCCCATACCCTTGACCTCAGCTAGCTTGGAATAGCTAGGGCTGATCAGTTTCCGCACGTCGCCTATATGTGCCGAATCTCCATCCCAGACCAGAAGTACCACCGAGGATTGGTTGACGCGAAAGTGTCAGTTGTTGACATCACGGTTGACGTAACACCGCCTCTCCAATCCCTTCTCCTCACCATATCCCATGTCTCCCAAGCCCTTACCCAAGCTCACCTCCAGAAACAATACCCGGAACTTGACATTCCCCGCCACGCCACAGAACACTCCTGCTTCTGTCAGATCATCTCGTGCCCCTACCACCAAGACTATTAGAACCCATGACTCTCTCCCTCTCCACACACTTTGACCACTTAACCCCATTCTCCCGCCGACTCCTATATGCCACCATCCTTGAAGGAAACGCAGCTTACTTGGAGTTACACTCCTTACCCTACTTCTCGGCCAACGACACTCTCCTCCAACTCGCAGCCCTCTTCCAAATCTACTCCACCCTTCGAACCCTTTTTACCAGGACCACCTGGTATCCGGCAAGTCCCCCTAACCCCTTCCAAACTGCCACCGCCCGAGATTCCCCTTCCGTCCTTGCCTTCGAACAGTGCCTTATCGAGGCATGAGAACTTACCCTCGACCTCTTATACGTCAAAGGATTCAACTTTGCCATCGCCCTCCTCCTCTATTCCATCATCAATGTCTCCCTCACTCCCATCCTTCTTTCGCTCTTGGAAATGGAATGAGCAGCTTTCTACTCGGATTCACCCCTACTCACTGGACTACCCTGCGTTCATCGCGCCACCACCACCTTCCCCTCCACCGGTCCCCTCGCTTCCTGTGTCAGCGGAAGTATGGTCCTTGACGGAAACCATACTAGCCCTGGAAACTCTCCTCAAGGAGAGGACTCTGATGCCACCCTCGTCCCCACCGTCCCCTCCACCCCCACCGTCATACCACCAAGTGGAACCCCCACCCCAACCTCTCCCCGCGTTCCCACTAGGACCTTATGGAGAAGAGGCGCAGTCATCTTCACTGCCGGACTCGCCACTACCCCCACCACCAGCAACATTCGCTCCACTCTGGGAACAACAACAGAATGGCGCCCTGTCCCTTCCACCTCTCCTGTGGAGCCCGTTTGTGTCCCCCCTCCAACCACACCAAGCACAAGCTTGGATAATCCTCCCCATCCCACACGAATCGTACCCCCTTCCGTTACCCTTCCCTCAGGATCCGGCGACTCAGGTGCAACTATTCCAAACTGCTGCTACACCTGTCGGTCCCTGGACCACCTCTGCCCGAACTGTCCCCACTATCATTGTCCCACCTGCGGATGAGTCGCTCCCAGACACCCCAATTACAAATGTCCCGAACTTCATTGCTCCCACTGCAACGTACGGGGTCACTCCCGCATCTTCTGCCCCCACGCCATGTCCCCCGACCCATTCAACGACATTACCTGGGACCTCTCCCACTACGAGGAGAACGAGGGAGACCAAAGCTCTTGAGATGGTACTTCAAGACTACGAAGAGGGTAATGTTACAGATATGGCCAACCCCTACCCTTTTTCCGATCTCCCACCTTCTCCATCCCCCCAAACACTATGGGACATGATCATTAACAATGAAGGGATCTCCTCAGAGATCTGGGACCAATTCGTCGGAGGACCAATCCCGAGTATCGCCCTCTAGGAGGCTCTGCTCACCGCCCCCTCTTATCCCGAATCCTCCCGCACCCCTCCCGTTCCGTTCCGTTCCGTTCTACTCTATTCCGTTTTCTTCCGATCCATTTCATCTCTCGAACAATGCCTTCGCGGCAGTGTTCTCTTTATGCACCGCTCACTCATCCTTATTTAGTCCTATTCCTTTTATATCTATTACCGGCCCTAAAGCCATAGAAGTACTATTTATACCAGGACTTCTCCCGCGACTGTTTTCCTCTAACCTTGATCTACACCAATTTACGTGTTAATCAATCTTCCCTCGCTTCGAAGCCTTCTGCTTCTGGAAGCCTTCTCGCTCAACCTTAGACGGGACTGCGCCACCGTCTTTCTCTCTCTCTCTCTCTATAGAGACTTGCTCGCTCGCCACTCGCACGACTGCGTCAGTGCCTTAGTGGTTGGTAGCTAGAGCCAGTACCCTTGACCTCAGCTACTAGAAGCTGATCGGTTTCCGCACATCGCTTATATGTGCCGAATCTCCGTCCCGGACCGGAAGTACCACCGAGGATAGGTTGACACGAAGGTGTCAGTTGTTGACGTCACGGTTGACATAACAGGTAATGTTACAGATGTGGATGACCCCCATCCTTTTTCCGACCTTCCACCCTCTCCCTCCTCCCAAACGCTGTGGGACATGATCATCAGCGACGAAGGGATCTCCCCGGAGATCTGGGACCAGTTCATCGGAGGAGACATTCCGAACATCGCCTTCTGAGAAGGCTCTGTTCACCACTTCCCCTCCCCCTTTCCGAGTCCACCCGAACTCCATTCCATTCTGTTCCATTATTTCCCGACCTATTTGATCTCTTGAACAATGCCTCCTTGGCAGTGTTCTCTTTATGCACTGCTCACTCATCCCTATCTAGTAATCTTCCTTTTATATCTATTACCGGCCCTAAAGTCGTAGACTACTATTTATACTGGGGCTTCTCCCGTGACTGTTTTCCCTTAACCTTGATCTACACAATTCATCGTGTTCATCAATCTTCCCTTGCTTCGAAGCCCTCCGCTTCTGGAAGCCATCTCGCTCATACTAGATGGGACTGCGCCACCGTCTCCCCTTTCTCTAAGACGAGACTTCGCCAACGTCTTCTCAATCTCTACACGGTCGTAGAGACTTGCTCGCTCACCGCTTGCATGACTCCACCAGTGCCTCTGCGGTTGGTAGCTGGAGCCTAGGACCCTTGACCTTAGCTAGAAGAGCTATTCAGTTTCCACATGTCAACTATATGTGCCGAGTCTCCATCCTGGACCAGAAGAACCACCAAGGATAGGTTAACACTAACATGTATGTTAGTTGTTGGACATCACGGTTGACGTAACACAAGTCCTCTGAGTTCTGTGATAGGGGTTCTCTGTGAACTTCTGATAGCCTCTTCTTTGTCTCTGGCCTCCTGAGTGGCAAGGAGAGCAGTGAGGTTGATTCTTTTCATGGTGGCATCGGGGTGCTACCTCCTTGGTAGTCTGAGTGAAGTTGAGGTGTAGTAGTGCTAAACAAGTATAACCTTGATCTTTTGTTACGTCAACCTGTGACATCAACAACTGACACTTTCGTGTCAACCAATCTGCGGTGGTTCTTCCGGTCCGGAACGGAGACTTGGCACATATAGGCAATGTGTGGAAATCTAGCAGCCTCACTACACCGAGCTAGCTGCAGTCAAGGGTCCTGGGCTCCAGCTACCAACTGCTAGGCACTGGCAGAGTCATGTGAGCAGTGAGCGAGCAAGTCGTCATCGACCATGTTGAGACTTAGAGACGATGGCAGAGTCTTGTCTAGGAAGTGAGATGGTGGTGCAGTCCCATCTAGTGGTGGGCTTCCAGAAGTGGACAAGCTTCAAAGCGAGATGGAAGGTTGATTACACAAAGTAAGGTGTAAATCAAGGTTAGAGTTACATTGTGGGAGAAGCCCCGGTATAAATAGGAATACGGGAGTTTAGGGCAGGTCAGAGATAAATAAGGAAATGGGATATAAGGAGATACAAGGCTATACATAAAGAGAGTGTAGCTGAGGAGGCAATATCCTGGCATATGAAATAGGAGCAGGAGAAATTGGGTCAGCAGGCAATGACCCACAGCCAATCAGAGAGAGATGAAATATGGAGGTGATGGGGTGCAGCCTCATCAGATGGAATCAGAACAGCTAGAAGGCAGTGCTCGGAACACTGCCACTGACGAACTGTTCCCAGATCTCAGGTGAGATCCCCTTGTCATTGGAGATCATGTCCCACAAGGCTTGGGACTCGGAGAGTGGAGAGAGAGCAGAGGGTGGGAGCAAGGAAAAAGGTGGGGGGTCCTAGACATCTGTAACATATCCGGTCCACATCTGCATAGCCATCGATACCAGAATTGGATGTAAAATTCCCACCCCCGCTGCGCTGCATGTCTGCCCTTCCATACAGAGCAATTCTTTAAACTCCGAAACGGGTTACCAAGCATACTCACGTGTCTCGCAGGCATTGTGCAGTCGTGTGGCACTCGCCTTTTCGGCTGTAGTATGTGTCATGTGATGCTTACCTTTTTTGGTGAGGCAGCATGATCATGTGATAGTTGCCGGTGTGTGGCAATTTGTGCTCCGCCTATCGGAGATCCAACCCTGTCTATTACTAAGCTCTTTTCTCTTTCTTCATGTTGTCTCCCAACTACATTTGGGAGACTCGGAGGCTCTGTTCGAGTCCTCCCGAGGACGTTTGAATACCACTAATGTTTGTGTGTGGTGCTCGTTGACTTGATCGATTTTTGCTTGCTAGTGGATGCTTTGAGTGTAATACTTTGGATGTAATACTTTAGAGATGATCGGCAGTTCACAACCGTCACACCGACTCGGACGTGGTTGGAGTTTGTGCTGCGACACCGCGGTTTTCTCTCCGTCCCGGGCCACATGTACTGACGCATGTCCTCGCGGGCACCGAGTTTGCTGTATAACTATACTGCGCCAGCCGTACAGGCGACAGCCCGCACGGGCGTGTATATATGTATGGCGTCGAGCAGCTTTCTCTCAGTCCGCAGGTACCGACACATGTCCTCGCGGGCACCATGTTTGCTGTAGGGCAAGAATGCGAATCCCTTTTTTTTAAGGACCCTTAATTCCCTTTATCACCGGCCCCTCGTTGATTTACAAACCTGTCCCCCAAATTGATTAAGTCAACGAGCACACCACGCACACAAATTGATATCAAAAAGGATAACAAGCGGCTATCTGGCGAATCCGCTTGCCACCCCCTGGCTAGGACCCCTTGCGCCCTAGTCTAAAAGAGGCACATGCTGTGGCAGACCGCCGATAAATCACCAGTCCACCTCGCTAATTAGCGTCTCCACGATTCAGACTCCAGATGCGGTCTCTATTTCGTACTATAATCGCCCAGTGTCCATGAGGCCATGCCGAGTCACTGGCAGCCTGCCAGTGTGAGGTCTAGTTAAAAATCCACGGCCAATGTTACTGTTCCACTCTAAGAATTTGCTCAAACTACCTATCGCATTCCAGTTAGTTAACATCACACTCTGTCCAGGCATGCAGATAGTTGACAACCAAGATGTCCCCTCTGTGGTGATTGCGTATGTTCGTATGCGTCTACGTTGACTCTAGCTAAAACGAACCCACAGTGTCATGGGCATAACTGGGACTGGTGCGCTTGCATTGACTATGACGCTGAATGTATTCGAACTGAAACCTTCCTTGCCGTCCAGGGAAGTCAACGGTGAGTAATGGTGATTTCAATCTGACTCGAGTCGATGTTCAACACCTACAGTTCATCCGTCTTCTGACTGGAGGTGGTGCAATCCATGTCGGTCATGGTCCCACCTCCGAAACATCCGCCATCCAGACGGCTCGATATGTTGACCGGAAGACTGGCCGTACTATCGTGCTTATCGACACACCAGGCTTTGACGACTCGCGAGAAGGCATTACTGACATGGACATTCTGGAGATGATTTCGCGCCTAGGAACCGCAGGCGGGTGAGCACGATTAATTTGTACGCATAGTATGACTTTGTGAATAACAACGATCTGTAGCTCACTGAAGCTCAATGGTGTCATTTACATGCACCGCATCTCGGATCCACGAGTTGGTGGTACTTCACTGAAGAACCTGCGAATGTTCCACGCGCTGTGCGGAGATGAAAACCTCCCCAATGTTCGCATCGTGACTACGAACTGGAGTCGTGTCAGTGAGCAAGAAGGAAAGGATCGGACGGAGGCCTTCAAACCACTTTTCGATGCCGGAGCCAAGATGCTCCGTCACGACAATAACCTCGGTTCTGCACAGGAGATCGTGTCCGAGTTCATTTCCCTCCCGCTGATAACGACGCGGCTCCAGCGTGAGTTGACGGCAGGAAAGAGGTTTAGTGAGACTTCCGCTGGCGCTGTGCTTACCGAAGAAATGAACAAAATGCAGCAGAAACACGCAGAGGAACTGGCCAAGTTGCAGAATGAGATGGAGGAGGCTGAGAAGGCGAACGATATCGCGCTTGGAAAGCAGAATTGGAGCAAGAGCGTACACAACTCCAGCAGAAGATGGCGAAAGCCGAGGACGATCGGAGAAGACTGGAGATGACCCTCGCGCAGGACAATTATTTCTCTGCTTTTCTGAAGAAAGTTCTGCGCTACTGTATCGAGTTGGTATACACGAGATTCAAACGGCCGTGGATCGGGCAACGCGGAGCATAGGTTGGTCTCGATCACGACACTTACCACCGTGAATTCCAGGCGAGGGGAGGGCGAGGCAGGCCGCCAGCCGACTCCCGAGTATCGCAGATCGGGAGTGAATGTTTGAACACGATCCCCACAACTATTCTCCTACAAGGTGCATACTGATGTAATATTACTATTTGGCATCATCCGCTATGTACGACCTCCCGCCCTTGATGTACATCATGCATGGCATGAGTGCTGGTTACATAGTATACTCGTATCGTATCCCAATCTCCTACTATGATGCCCGGTCGCTGTGCGTGTGAGGAGTGACTAGTAACGTGCTAGTGGGCAATATACAAACATCATGCTAAGCCCGTTGGCATACCATACTAGTCACGTGCACAGTAGATATATCGTAGAGATAGTCAGTCCTCTTGTACCCGTACCCACGGCGTAGTTGCCCGTAGAGTGTTGTTCAGTTCTGCTATCCGCTCATCTGTGTTTCCCGCCATCGACCACTGCGGGCCTCCACACTACCAAGGCTTAGGGTTTGTTCAGGAACTGTAGCAGGGTTTGGGTTTAGAGCAATGGGGTGGTATTAACCATGTCGGCAGTACATGAACACGAGTGATGCATGTAACGACAACAGAGAAACGCTGACTAGAGACTAGAGTGCAATGGGGTAAAAAGTAAACCAGGCGAGGGGAAAAAAAGTGGAGAAAAAAAAAGTAAAAAGCAAAAACATGACTCATGCGCGATCAAAGAATAGAATAGATGGATGAGATGGATGTGTGCAAGAGATAAGGTTAGAAATACGATGCTGAAAAAAAATGCAACAAAAGCACGTCATGATGGTAGCAAATCCGACCGTCCGATAGGTATGACCGTTCCGTATCCAAAGACTGCGGGGCGCGCCACACGAATGGAAATACGAGATTGGGGGGTTAGATGTGCAAGTCGTTCGTCAAGAAAAAAAAAAAGGCCGTGGACCATGATGCGACAGGGTGCTCACGATCATGCAGGTCGCCACGTCGTGCCTGGTCTGTCAACCATATGCGTTGCGTCCGCCCAGCTCGACGGTACTGGTTCGCTCGACTCGGACGTCCCCGCGATCGTCGCTGGCGCAGTAATGAAGGACTGTGCTGCAGTGCTGATATCCGGTCGACTCGCATCACTCCCGGGAGGTGGAATAGCAATCCCCGCTCTCTCCGGATCACGTTCACGTGACGGCGATTCTTGCCGCGCTGTCAACCGCGAAGTCGTCGCTTCCGATGGCGCCGAAACGGACACGTTTGAGGCGGTCGTGCGCAAGTCCTGGGACGACGCCGGACGCATAGGTGACAACATCGGCTGTCCAAACGTGTAATTCTCATGGCTGCTACTCGCATGTGACGCGCTCCCAGAATGCGAACGCGAGTCAGACGTGTAGACCATGTCTTCCTCGAGTCTTGCCATCGACGAGTTGGCACGAGTACGCATCGACTGGACGAGTTCGACCGACGATCGCGACGCGTTCCCCAGACTTTGGATGAGCGACTGCGCGCGCGAGCGGACGGCAGATCCCGCTCTAGACCTCGAAGACACCGAGTTCGATCGCGATTGCGAGCCAGATTGAGAACTGCGGCGTCCACGTCGACGCCGGCTGCTCACATTGGATGAGCGTGGGCTGCGCTGGGCAACGCCAAGTAGACCCAAGCTGTCTTCGCATTCTGCCGCTTCATGGGGTCCCTCTGGTTCGGGCTGCTCCATCATCTGGGGCTCTTCGTCTGCATCGTCAACCTCTTCGTCCTCGTCTTGTTCTTCGCTCAAGAAAGACTCGTACCCGCCGGGAATTTGATCATCGGTCTCGCTGTCGGTACGAATCCTAGGAGGGAACCGCCCTGGGAAGATGACTGGCGAAGGTGAGGATGGGAATGCAGGCATAGTTCCAGCGCGGGCACGTCCTCGACCGGGTTGAGGGTGACGAGGCGGCATAGGAATCGGACTGCCATATCCGGATGTAGGGCTTGACATCACGGAGCCACTCATCGCTTGTGACATGGGCGACTCGGACGATGTTTCTCCGTTCCCAGTCGACTGTGTGCATCTCGAATGCGCAGAGCGTGAATTCGACGACGGCGAGGTGTCCTTGTGAGGGGTAGAATGTGTCATAGCACTCGAGGACACGGACGCGCCGCGGGCGTGTGGGCGACGGAGTTGGAAGGGATAGCGGGAGTGGATAGGCTGGCCCAAACTAGACATGGAACCAGAGGTGCGTGGGTGGGCTTCACTGCTCTCTTCCATCTCTTCCTCTTCCTCCTCCTCTTCTTCAGCATCTTCCTCTTTGGCCTCTTCCTCCACTTGCTTGGGTCCCGAAGATCGTTGACCCTCGGAGCCGCTCGAGGCTACTGGGGATCTGCGCTTTTCTTTTCGCGAACCAGGTGAGGGTGGGAATGGTATCTGATCCTTGGACGACGCCTGCGCACCATACCCTGCAAACGGGTACGGCAGCTTCATCAACGGTGCCGAAGGACCCGCGATCTCCCGATCCTTGGAGGATCGTTTGACCACCCTGGGAATGATATCCGATAACTCGGGCACCAGCGAAGACGCGACACCTGCATCGTCGCCCATCCTTGGATGAGCAAACAAGTCCTCTGAAAGCCCACCTCGGCGCGCAGGTGTCGGAACAGAGGGCAAGCCCACAGCCGCCAATACCTGCTCGACCTCGAAAGTTGGCGCCATCGATACACCAGGTAACTCTTCCCCTTCTGCTTCTTCTTTCTTCGCGACTGCCGTGCTCCATCGCGCAGGCGGCTTGACGGTGAGACAAAAGTCAAATGCTTCTTGGATGCGTTGACACGTGCACGTCCTCCAGCTCCAGGGAAGGGGGTCAGCGACCTCAGCGCCGTCGCTGTAAATGGACAAGGTCTTTTCGCGATCTTCTTCCTCCCATCTGTAACGGGGACCACAGAGCCCCGCGCAGCCTTGGCCGCTTAGGATCCACAGGCCGACCCTAGATAGTCATAACATAAGTGAGATCACAAGGCGAGATGAGAGTAGACATACCAGCTGATAAAGAGGACGAGCGCACGCCATACTGTCCACGCAGCATTGGCGTACAAAACGCCGCGGGCGTAATCGGTCAACGTGCCGTCAGACGCGCGGAAGAAGGTCGCATCTCGACCATTGAAGCCAGCTTCGATCAAACCAACGTATTCCGGATTCGCAGATGAGAACGACAAGAGCAATGCGACGCAGAGACCTGCTCGAGGCAAGAGGAGCGCGACGGTGGGCAAGTTCTGTGAATAAAACCAGAACGTTTCGGCGAGACCATCACGGAGGCCACCGTTTTCGCCGAAAAAGGCCGAGTATCGGATGTACTGCATGAAGCAAAAGTTCGTGTAGGATGTCATGGAGGTAAAGCTGAACGCAGAGGAAGAAAAATAAAGCGGAATGACGTGCGGTCGTTCTGGAACAGTCTCAGTTGGAGGTTCTCCACGAGGACGACAGGAGGCACTCACTAACGCGCCATCGACGGTAGAAAGAGTAAACAAGTTCATAAAGCACAAACACTATGAAGACCCCAACCAGCCAGCAAGCTATATAAGCCGCCGCGCCAAGTGCCCAGTCCTTTCCAGAACCTGACACACCAGGTGCTATCGGATTGGGGTTCTCCGCGACCCTAGTAGCCATGGTGAGCACGGAAACAATGATTAATATGAACGAGAGACACGCACTGTAACAATATAAATACAGCATTGAAGTCAAAAAAGGTTTGCAGGGGAATGTGGTAAAGCGTGAAAATGGGAAACAAGTAAAAATAGAGCTTCGCCAAGAAGGTTGGGTTTCGCAGGAGTTCGGGATGGAGACCGTTTGAGTTGAATTTAGGACGAACGCGATCCTGCGCACGGACCGCGGCGGACACCAATGTCGGACTCACCCCAGCAGTCGTTGCACGGGACCAGACACGGGGGCGCAGTGGGTTACTGAACCGTGACTGTTCTGTGATGTCGCGATGGTCCCTGCCAGGTTGGGTGGCATCCTGAAGGCTGACGACACGAACAGAACGTGGAGTGGGCTTGCGACCGACGCTGAATGGTTCGACGGGGGTAAGCCCAGGCGTGTATAGGCCATTGGATGAGTGAATGGTGGAGCCTGGGTTCGGTGGGGGAGGGCGTCTAGGGAGCCAGGAGGGATAACCTTCCGAACCTTCGGATGCCCTGGGCTGGGTAGACGAAGATGGCTGTTCGGAAAGTTCAGCCCGCTGGTCAGACGGTCCAGGAGACGCGCTCTTGGGTGACACGGAAGGGGTACTAGGCTGTAATCGTGACATTTCGTTAATGAAATGGATTTATCATGCAAAGAGACAGTAAAAAATAAGCGAGCTCGTGAAGCGGCGTGGGCGTGCAGAGCGTCGGTGTCGCGTTCGGGAAGATGGGATTTTTTTGTCGGGTTTTTTTAAAAGGGTAGAATAGAGATTATAAGTGCCGTGGAGGGCGAGAGTAAGGAAGATAATGGAATAAGAAGGGGCCTGAGACAAGAATAGGGAGCCTCGTGTAGCGCGATCAGTAGCCTCGTGTCACTGACTTTCCGCAAGTGAACAGCAGAAAGCTGGAGCAGGGAAAGGAAGGAGGGCTCGCGAACAAAATTCAACACGCGGAGCGCCCTGAAAAACCCAACCCCCTGTAACCCAAAAAAGGAAACAACACATGAACTGGTCCCGCTTACCATCAAATCAAGGTCCCAGTTACGGATAGCCTCCGGATAAACTCCTTCTGGACGCCCCGAAAATATGATAGGTTGTCAAGAACGAGCGGATGTGTCGCGCAGTGTGCGCGTAAAACACCGACAGCAGCTGCCTGCGCTGCGGATACGGTGACAGTGAAAGGAGCGATAGCGATGTCAAAAAATTGTCAATGATGGTGGTTGAAAAAAAGAGTTGTGAACCTGCGTAACTCACCCGCAAGCGTTGCTAGGCATTTACAACGAATTTCATTAAAAAACAAAACAAAAACAAAATAACAGCATCTTTCATTCAGACGACGATCCGACTTGAACCTTGTGCCCCTGTCGGGCGTTCCGCGCAGTAAAATGAAGGACGTCGGATCCATCCCCATATACAGCATCCCAGTCGAATTCACTTTGTTGGTTTTCCTTACCAAATGCTTCCAAAAGCCCCACTGCCTCTTCTGTTCCGCTCATGACAGTCCGTGCATCCTCCTTCATCTTGCTCTTGGCCCCCTGCCCATAGATACGCAATTCATCCCCCGAAAGAAACGTCCCAATATGTCGGAACGTCAAGCTAATGCGCTCCCCATTCATGAACCGCTCTTCCGGGGACTTGAGTTGTATTGGCCGCTTGTCATGATTGATCGCGTGCAACCACTTGGCGTTGGTCTCTAGTCCCAACACGAACATCGAGTTGTGTGGGAGTGGGATTTTCCGCGACGGCCTAGGAACACCGCCTCGCCCAGCGTCTTTCACGCCAACTCGCTTCAAACGCAGGGTCATGACGCGCTGTGCACCAAGGCTAACGTTCACAATCTTGGACCCACGGACCACGTCGATCGTCTTGTCCGAATGTTCTGAAATGTAATCTGCCCCACTTCGATAGTGCTGAATCAGGACATGGTTCACTGTGTGATCGAGCACCTTTTGCACATGCGCCCGGATCAGAGAGACCGTCGGCGAGAACGGACAAAGTGCGGGGGACTCGTCCGCTGGATGCCGGTATATGGGAAAACTACGTACGTCACGAGGAAGACAAAAATAAATAAATATACATGAATTACATCCACAAGTCGGCCATAATTTCGCTCACCTTCCGTCCGCAGCGACGTCCCCCTCTACTGCCACCAGCCGGGGCACTTCCCCACCTGATCATGAATTGTGAAATTATCGTACGACATGAGCGCACGTAGACGGTGTTGTGAGCGCTGGACATGCCTCGATGATACATGGTGTTCCATGCCACCTCTGTCCTCATATTCTCAAACGCAACCTCCGCCAACTCCGGCGGGAGAACGTCGAGCACGAGTCCAGAATCCCCCTCGCCGATTCTATCGCCTACTCCGAGGCTCGGAGGTAATGCATTGCGTGGCCTGTGTGTGAATTGAGTAAGATTCAATAAACCGAGATACCGCCGCAAGAATCGGACGTGGGGTGGCGCACATGGTACGTATGAGATACGAAGACGAAGTACGGCTTGATGGCTTGACGGTTGACTAGAGAGAGTTCAGCACGCCGCTGTCTGACAGGAACCAAAATCCTCGAGTGATGGGACACGTTGCTGGCGAGTCGCAAGGCGGATACCTCGTGTTCTGATATGCGGGTGTGAGTGAAACTCAAAACACTCACCGACTTTTTGGTTGTATTCACACACTGGCACACCTGGCTCGGTGTGTCGGCAGCGAGGTGATCCACGTTTTTGTGCAACCTTCAAAGTAGGTCTTGAAAGTATGTGAATACGAGGCATTGGCTCACACCTCGGATCCTATTAGCGCATCGCCACAACACACCGTTGCCTCAAGAACACAACGTGTATGATTCGGAACACTCATTCTTGAGAGTGAATGCCACGTTGCCGCTATCACGTTCCATCAAATCATTTTGCCCGAAGCTATACAGGAATCTCGCCACCGATGTCGCGTCCGTTTAACGAACCCCTCGGAACGGAACCACGATGATTTCATGCATAATCTCGCCAAGACAGACTACTAGCGACATCCAGATAACACGGCATACGCACGAAGAGCGATATCAATACAAAAATAGAGAGTGCGTCACGATCCATACCGACACGTCAAATTTCTGTTCCAGTCCTCAGACCCGACCCCCTCCGTAACGACGAACAACCGATAGGGATCGTACTTGTCCTTGATGCTCTTCAACGCTGAATAATGCGCACCGAAAAACGTCTTTTGCCAATCGACTTCGAACGCAGACGCCTATATCGCGATCGTACGTGGTGTCAGTGAACCACCCTCTCGGCCGGGCCGTGCAACAGTCCACTCACCTCATTGAAATAAGCACCGTCGTTGGGTGACACATCATACATCGCCTGGATCCATCCCCGAAGTTGGTCAATCATACCCCGAATGTCCGTCGACGGCGTATCTTCTTCCCAACCAAACCCACACACCGTCTCGACGACTGCATTTCTCCACGCAGGATTCAATCCAGCAGAATCAGCGCCAAACTGGCTCACTTTACCGCCAGCGACGGTACTACGTGGATCATCGTCAGCCACCCCAGACTAGAAAAAGTATACAACTGAACGCACTTGAAACTTCCGCTGCAATTAATGAGCACCTCTGCAACTTGGCTGTAATTATTCGCGACTGTATCCCGCGATAAGAGGCGAGACGTGAGCATCAAATATTCTCCGTCGGTCGCATTACTGGTCATTAATTCATAAAGCAGGTCATACCAAGTCGAATAGTACGTTGTTTCGCTCGCAGACGCGACCCCATAGGGTGCCAAGGACTGCGTGAAGTCCAGCCACCCCTGCGTCGTTGTCGTGACAGTCTCGTTGGTCATATTCGGTGCAGCATAGAGGAAATTGACTTCTTGGCTGGATATGACGCCGAACCCACCCCAACCATCATCCGTGAATTGAGTTTGGTAGCGTAAAACCCCACCGACGAGCTCTGATAGTGCGGAAGAATTGGTGATATTTGCCTGGTACGACCAAAACTGGATTGGAACCGCAGGGTACGTGCGATAGGTGACCGAGGTGACAATCCCGTAGGTGCTCCCACCGCCGCCACGCAAAGCCCAGAAGAGATCGGCATTCTGATACTCGTTCGTCGTCAAATATTCGCTTGTAGAAAGCACGACGGATATTTCCAATGTGTTATCGACGCCTGCATGGGATGATCAGCTTCGCGTTCAGCAGGTTTGTCGACGAGGACTTCACCAAGACCATAGCCGGGCGACAAGGTAGAGTGTCCTCCGCCCGCCAACCATCCACCAGCAGCACCAACAGAACCGCCCACACAGATGGCGCCAATCATCAAACGGCCATACTCGTTCACAACATCATACGCTTCGTACCATTGCACACCAGCATCGACCGTCACAGCTATACAAACAGGCGCATCAGCGAACAGTAACCACTTACGTCTCAAACCGACTGACCGACCTTTAAAAGTCTCGTTTCCCGGTGCACCTTGTGGCATGAAAGCGGCATCGTACGTAACGTTCTTCATATTGTGTGTCCAGACCACAAACGAACCCCGTGCCGCACTCCGCCCGATGTAATCATGGCTACAAACACAATTTCCATCAGAATCAGCTACGTACGAGCCATGCACACGCGTTGACCCGCATCCGCGCCGACGTACGGCGTGACTTACCCCGTATTCTTGACGACCAGCTTCAGGCCATGCTCGACCGCGAATCCAACCGCCGCTTGTATATCCCCTACCGAGCGCGCGTCTACACCTACGACAGGCACCCGGCCCTGCCCACACGTCCCAGTGATACTCGTATTCAAGAAACACGCGTCGATCGTCCCGTTCTGAAATTCGTACGTCTCATAATTGGCATTCTCCATCGAACCGGGGTGCGATGCGCGCCAGTTGCCGTAGTTCCAGTTCGCGATGACCTCGGTGCAGTTCCCGGATGGGTTTGAGATAGGGTAACATGCGGAGGCGGTGGGTAGGGGATATACGAGTGGTTGGGAGAGTTGGGATTCGAGTTGGGAGAAGGTGGCTGCGGACGGCCAGCAGAGTTGGTCGTTGGTGCACAGATAGCCTGAGCTTGAGAGGGCAGCTTGGGAGGTCGGGAACAGTCCCGAAAGCGTCCCGAGGAGTACAACCGCGGAGAGCGCTCTCATGCTTGAACTTGAAAATGTTCGCTCTTAGATGGGAGAGATAGCGAATTTTATACCCCACCATGAAAGGTGATGTCGACGTCATGCGGCGCGGCCCTCTGCTTGCCTGGGGTATTGCTGTGCATTGCTACAGTAGTTCGAATCAGAAGTTCGTCTACTGCAACCTGATGACGTCGAGCGCCGACGGCACTCTAACTTTGAGCCCGTAAAACACTGGAAAGGAAACCACTTTCGTAAGGATGCATACTACAGTGCACAGCGCGCTATTCCGCAGTCACGAAACGTGCGTTCGATCAACTTTGGTCGACGTAATAATAGGATAGGTAATCACCAGACCATGGAAAACGTCAAAGAGAGGAGCGTCTCGGACTCTGAGAGGTCGTTCGTGATTGAAGAAGCTATCCTCGACTTTGTCAAGTGGGCGCTGCGTGCTGCGGAGCCACCCTACATTTGTACGATGTCCGGATTTGAGCGCTTGAGCGCTACTCACACAATCATTCCCCGAAACAATTGTACACGAAATTTAACTCAACATATGGTCCACAAACATCACTTCAAAGATGGACGACTATTTTGCAGTTCATCGGTATTTCTAAGCCTGTTTTTATGAAGACTAATTTTGAAGTTTAGTCAAGGCACAAACATGAAGGCAGAAATGCAAACCGTGTTGCATCAGATCTTGGGCTCAAAGATACAGTGCGTCATGATCCATATCGACACGTTAAATTTCTGTTCCAGTCCTCAGACCCGACCCCCTCCGTAACGACGAACAACCGATAGGGATCGTACTTGTCCTTGATGCTCTTCAACGTCGAATAATGTGCACCGAAAAACGTCTTTTGCCAATCGATCTCGAATGCAGACGCCTACATATTCGAATATCGTGATGTTACGTGGTGTCAGTGAACCAGGTTCTCGGCCGGGTCGTTCAACAATGTACTCACCTCGTTGACATAAGCACCGTCGTTGGGTGACACATCATACATCGCCTGGATCGATCCTTGAAGTTGGTTGATCATACCTCGGATGTCCGTCGACGTTGTGTCCTCATCCCAAGGAAACCTACACACCGTCTCGACGACTGCATTTCGCCATGCAGGATTCAATCCGGCAGAATCAGCGCTAAACTGGCTCACTCTACCGCCAGCGACGGTACTACATGGATTACCGTCAGCCACCCCAAAAGCGAGAAAATGCAAAACCGAACGCACTTGAAACTTGCATTGCAATTAAGGAGCACCTCCGCGACTTGGCTGTAATTATTCGCGACTGTGTCCCGTGATAACAGGCGAGACGTGATCAACATATATTGACCGTCTTCTGTCGCATTACTGGACATTATTTCATAAAGCAGGTCATACCAAGACGAATAATACGTCATTTCGCTCGCTGACACGACCCCATAGGGTGCCAAGGACTGGGTAAAGTTCAGCCACCCTTGAGTCGTTGTTGTGACAGTCTCGTTGGTCACATTCGGCCCAGCAAGGACGAAAGCGACTTCTTGGTCGACTATGCCGCCATATCCACCCCAACCATCATCCGTAAATTGGGTTTGGTAGCGCAAAAGCTCGCCGACTAGCTCTGATAGTGCCGAGGAATTGGTGATATTTGCCTGGTATGACCAGAACTGGACTGGAACCATGGGGTAGGTGCGGTAGGTGACTGAGATGACGATCCCGTAGGTGCTCCCGCCGCCGCCACGCAATGCCCAGAAGAGATCTGCATTCTGATACTGGTTCGTGGTCAAGAATTCACCTGTAGAAAGCACGACGGATATTTCCAATGCGTTATCGACGCCTTCAATGCGGTGATCAGCTTTGCGTCTGGCATGTTCGTCGACGAGGACTTTACCAAGGCCGTAGCTGGGCGACAAGGTGGAATGTCCACCACCCGCCAACCACCCACCAGCAGCACCGACAGAACCGCTCACAGCCATGGCACCAACCATCAAACGGCCATACTCGTTCACCGCAGCATAGGCTTCGTAGCACTGCACACCAGCACCGAGTGTCACAGCTATAAAAACAGGCGCATTAGCAAACAATATCCACGTACATCTCAAATGGACCGACCGACCTTTAAAAGTCTCGTTTCCTGGTGCACCCTGGGGCACGAAAGCGGCATCGTACGTAATGTTCTTCATATTGTGCGTCCACACCATAAACGAACCCCGTGCCGCACTCCGCCCGATGTAATCATGGCTACACACACAATTGCCATCAGAATCAGACACATGAATCATGCAGACACCTAGGCCAGCGTACGGCATGAGTCAGTGACTTACCCCGTATTCTTGACGACCAGCTTCAGGCCATGCTTGACCGTGAATCCAACCGCCGTTTGTATGTCCCCCACTGTACGCGCATCTACACCTATGACAGGCACCCGACCCTGCCCACACGTCCCCGTGAGACTCGTATTCAAAAAACACACGTCGATCGTCCCGTTCTGAAACTCGTACGTCTCATAATTGGCATTCTCCATCGAACCGGGGTGCGATGCGCGCCAGTTGCCGTAGTTCCAGTTTGTGGTAACGTCGGTGCAGTCCCCGGATGGGTTTGAGAAAGGGTAGCATGCAGAAGCGGTGGGTAGGGGATAGACGAGTGGTTGGGAAAGTTGGGATTCGAGTTGGGAGAAGATGGCTGCGGAAGGCCAGCAGGGTTGGTCGTTGGTGCAGAGACAGCCTGAGCTTGAGAGGGCAGCTTGGGAGGTCGGGAACAGTCCCGAGAGCATCCCGAGGAGCACGACCATAGAGAGCGCTCTCATGTTTGCCAGTAGTAGTGAGAAACCTTGAAAACGTATGCTCTTAGAGGGCACAAATAGCGTATTTTATCACCCACCACGAATGTGATGTCGTCATACGTCTGATAGGCTGGGGTATTTCTGTGCATTGTTCGGTCGAATCAGAAGATCATCCGGGAGTGCCGTATTCTGACTTTGAGCCTGTAAAACACTGGAAATGGAATCACTTTCACAAGGATGCATGTACTGCAATGCAGAGCGCGCTGTTCCGCAGTCACGGTGCATGCGTTTGATCAACTTTGGTCGATATAGTAATAGGATAGGTCATCATCAGACCATGGAAAACGTCAGAGAGGAGCTATCTCGGACTCTAAGAGGTCGTTCCCTGAGCTATTGTGGGACGATGACGCGCGCTGTGGAGTCACTCCACATTTGTACCATGTCTGGATCATGGATCAACCAAGTCAATCCACCGAAGACGCCAGAGTCTCGGCCAGGCTGGAACAAGGGAACCTGTAAAAGGCAAAAAAAATAGAGTTGGAATTCGAAACACATTACTTACAACAAGATACGTCTTTTTCAACCTTCTTCATGTGCAAACACCCACATAACAAAATCTGTACACCTTACATTCTATGTCCTTGGGTCACCGACAATCAACACCCAGGGATATAGATTAAAGGGTGTCGAGGTAAGTCACTCGTGAATCGTGATTCCCTCAGGCGCGTCAAGTTTCAAGGTCCGCGACTCTTCGTCTGAGCAAGAGACGCCAATGGAAGATGGCGAGGATGATGACGATGCTCATAGAAAGGTGACATTTTAAAGAACGGGAGAGTCTTCCTTGTGTTGGAAGTTGGAACCGGCGCGGGACGTGGTGGACTATCCGATGGATTTCCAACAGTCGGAAACTACTGCGGTGGCTTCAAGCTTGCCATTGACCAACATCAAAGGAAAGTGCGCAGGCAAACTGGAGGCGGCTTGACCTCAGCGCCTTCCTCGGTTTCGGTAGCGTCATTTACAGGTCGCTGTTGACACCGCGCGGGATTCCCCAAGCCACGCAAGGCAGCGGGGAGGTGGGACCAGATGCCACTGTGGTCGAATTGACTCGGAGGGGCGGGCTGTTCGGCGTTCACACATTGGAACCACGATTTCGCCACCTCTCTCAGATAAATCATCCTTCTTCAGCTTGGGTAGGGCCTTCCAAGGATAATTGGAGCGTCTATCAAACATTTATAAACTGACCTTTTGGTTGTATTCACACACTGGCACGCCTGGCTCGAGCTCACGGCAAGGTGATCCACGAACTTTGAACGTAGGATCCGACTTGTAATCATGTGAACACAAGGCACTCACGATCACACCTCGCATCCTATCAGCGCGTAGCCACAACACATTGTTGTTGTCACGACGTGTACGACTGGGAACACCAATTCTTCGGAATAAATGACACATTGCCGCTGAGTAGTACCATTCCCGAAGCTATACAGGAATCTCACCACCGATGTCGCGTCTGTATAATGAACCCCTCGGACCGGAACCACGGTAATTTCATACACAATCTTGCCAAGACAGACTACTCGAGTCCGCCATGGTGACATTCAGATAACACGGTATACGCACGAAAAACAATATCAAAACAAAATACAGAGTGCGTCACGATCCATATCGACACGTCAAGTTTCTGTTCCAGTCCTCAGACCCGACCCCCTCCGTAACGACGAACAACCGATAGGGATCGTACTTGTCCTTGATGCTCTTCAACGTCGAATAATGTGCACCGAAAAACGTCTTTTGCCAATCGACCTCGAACGCAGACGCCTACATCGCGATGGCACGTGGTGTCAGTGA
>JBBPLK010000302.1:14456-24750 GCA_038089735.1 Exsudoporus frostii | reverse complement strand
GCCAAAGGCACAACAGCATGGATGAACTCTAGCCCAAAAAAACTTGGATGATTGTGCCAAAGGCACAACAATCAATCAATTCACTATCAACACCAAAACACAGACCTACCGAATCCAAGCACAGTGCCGAAGGCACGATGCGAGGATTCGCCATCAACCCCCCTGTTGGACCGAAGGTCCAACAGCGAGCCCCATGAAGTCAGAACCGGACAGGAGAAAATGAAAATCCTAGTCCACTCCCGGTAGTGCCCAGTGGATGGTCGACATCATGTGTGATCCAATAAGGGATGATCATAACAAACTATACCGTATGTAACCAGGTATCGAAATCTATCACCAGGTGTTCCACCGACGCCCGCAAGGACGGCATGTCATCTATCAAAGTACAGCACCTGAACAATCCAGCTCTTACAAAACCGTCAATGATCACATTTCCCAACAGGACAAGCCAAGCCATCGTCCAAACCCACCCTGCCAACCCACATACCTTTCTTCCTGTCAGCTGCTTGAATGCCCGCTCCACGAGGATCACCGGGGCCATCATTCCGAACCCAACGAACATCCTCCAAGGTTCACTCGTGCTGTCGAACGAACTTAATCCAAGATGATGGAAGGCTGCGGAGGAGAGGAATGCCCCGACAACGAGACCCACGGGACCAAATACGGAGGACAATGGATAGCTCATGATGAGGAACATCTGGCGAAGCCACTGGTGCCACCCACGTCCCCAGAATTCAGCTAATGACGTGGCACGCCAAGGGGCATCAAAGGCAGGGGGCCATTGGGCGGGGTCTTGTCGAAAGATCAGAATGGCCACCACGGTGCACAAATCGTAATACGTCTGGAGGAGGCTGTAGGTTGCGAGGCAGCCAATGATGGAGATAATGCTCGATCGGAAGTATCGCACGTGGAGAGGTAAGGTTTCGTCGAAAATAGATCCTCCTGAAATGGAACCGAGGCTCACTGGGGAGAATGATTGGATAGCGGTGTGGAGTGTGCCACACATGAGGGTATGGAGCGCCGCAGAAACAGTGACATAGAAAACGAATCCAGCGCGGCTGGACGGACGAGTTTCGCGCGGAATGTGCAATCCGCGGGACCAATCCCAACCGTGACCGCGACAGTTCAAGGCAAGATCGAGAGCATCCAAAAGAGTTGAAGGAGTGCCGTTCACGGGACGGCGTTGTCTCACAAATGGCTCTTTTGCCAATGCCCAAGAGAGGGAACGGATAACAATCGTCAACATAGGGTTCTGACATTCAGCGAATTCAGTCAAGTTTCCCCTCTGATTGTTCGCAGACCACTTACTGCCATATCGTTATGGAGTTTTCGCTTGAAGCAGCTGGGCGACATGTCCACGGAAACCGTTGCGCGCAATGCTAACAATGCGACAAGTGGCCAACACGCCACTCGGAAAGCGCCCGTCTTCGGCTTGATGCTCAATACCGCCATAACGAAGTAAAGGAGCAAGGGAGGCAGGACATACGACACAAACGTCGCAGCGCTGATAGGAGCCTTGGTCGTTGGAACACCAATAACGCACCACATGGGGCACGCAGCAGAAGACACGGTTTGGATCCTCCATTGCCTGCAATTTAAATAATGAGGGCGGTGCTCCGCTTATGTTATGAGTGGGGAGCCGATATACCATCCCAGCTGTACGTACGGGTACGTTAGCACTCCAGCGGTTTCCTATGTATTACTTACATAACATGGTAAGTAGCGGGTCGATGATAGGTCTTGGATATGCAGAGCGATGCATCCGGTGTGACCGTATGACTTGGTATGTTCTCTTCGTTTGTGTGCGACTGACTCTTGTATGTCGCAATCTGATTCAAAACCAATGATATACACCACGCAATCAATGAAGAATGCATCCGAGTTATCTGCACCGTCCGGGAAGCATCAGAGACGATATTGAGCCTGTACACACCCCGCGTTATCGAGGAATCATCTTCACGTGGCTCAGAACCAGTATCGCTTGTTGCGCCGCATCTACCATCTTGTCTGGTAACATCACCATTAATTCAAAGCAGAAGCCCATGTCAACATCAAAGAATATCTCGTTACATGACAAGGGTAAGTCAGCTCTTACTGTAGCGCCCTCCGATCATCGATCAATCTTGACGTCTCTCGAGACAGGATAGCCATGTTTGACAGAGCGCAAGGCATGAAGACGCCGTCGGCGGATGATTCAGTAAAGGATAATGTTGACTCACTATGTACATCCTTGGAAGCCCCGCCAGCGGCGCGCAAATTATTTCATCTTCACTCACCCCATCCAATGCTCGATCTTGTCCGCTCGCATCGCGCGTTCATGATACGAAGCAGAGACCCGGTCGTGGTGAAGTCCCGGACTGCTGATGGTTACGGGGACACCCCGTAACTGAAGGGTTACATAGATTGCCTCTTCGCTTGGCTTTCGGTTTGGCGGGCTGCTTGATTATGAGCTCGATCGTTCCTATCTGCAGGCTGGCCGTATGTATTCAAGTAGTCTTGGCGTGAGTGTCCAACTTGACTTGAACTTGAAGGGACTTGCAACAAATTCAATTTGTCAATGTCGTGGGACCAATCACGCGCAGATCCCAGGCTACTTGGCCTCCGTCATGGACGGGTCACCCAGTACATCAAGAACGCTCAAGAACGCTCAGCGCTCAGCATCAACATCATTTCGACATGAATTTATACAACGATAGGTGATCAAGAAGCCCGCCGCTGCATAGTGGCAGACCGGGGAACTGCTGATCTCAGGTCAACAAAGTTCCGACATCTTTTACATGTGCTCCTCCATTCACTAGGATTCACGCGACGGCCATTACAGGCCGACTAACCCATGACCAGACCACAAGTTCCCAGCATCACTACGAGTGTTTCCGAGAAACTGTTATGACCCGAAATCTGGACATTTCAATCGCTCACAGTTTACTTTTTCAACGTCGACCAAGGTATACTTTTCGTCCTACTAGTGCTTCGTACAGACCGTAGCATTTTTCTTGATGGCTCCTACTCTTTCCCCATGCATTATCCTCACCGGCCGCCAGTCATCAAGCACTATTTCGTGCCCATCAACGCCGTCGCTTTCTCATCTGATGTAGCCCAGGCACGCCCACGATGTCAACGGATGGTATCACAATATCTACTTCCCCCCGGGGCCCACCCGCCTCACATCATTTCTCTTCTCCCTGCCAAGCCAACACGTTTCTTGCTCTTGCTTCGTTTCGGATGTCTGAAAAGGATGCTGATGCTGATGCTGAACAAGGAGAGGGCACTATATCTCCGAAAGAATCGACGCTCTTGTTGAATGGGAATGTAGTACCGCACACCGGTGTTGTCGGTGGAATTGAGGTGAAAGTAGACGGCGCCGTTCAACCGGCGTTTGCCAACGGTGGACGACGCGACCCTCGCCCACCACGCAAAGCCACCTTGAGGGCTTCCGTTGCGTCGATGGCGGGTGCGGCGTGGTTCCCCCAGGCCCTGAGGCTGAAAGCGCGCCGGTCTACACGAGCATCCGTGACGTGTTTCCTTCTCCATGGGTTTCTGGTGCTTCTGCATGTAATCTTCTTGGCGCTGTACATCCATCATGTCGAACAGCAATTAGTCCTCCCGCTCGGGACGACGAGCAATATTGCGAGCACGGCGCTCACGATCGTCATGCAGTCCTTCATCACCGTACGTCCATCTTGTCCGTCCACCCACCCAGGCGCATCCTGATATATGGATATCCACAGGGCTATGCAGCGGTTCTAGTCTTGTGTACGCAACGTCTCGCGCTCCGACGTAACCTATGCCTCCTCCAAACCCTCACGGCAACACACGACCTCT
The DNA here is from genome assembly GCA_038089735.1 of Exsudoporus frostii. NCBI lineage: Eukaryota > Fungi > Basidiomycota > Agaricomycetes > Boletales > Boletaceae > Exsudoporus > Exsudoporus frostii. Next base: position 20,928 of record JBBPLK010000302.1, on the reverse strand, counting down.
CGTCGAGCTGGGCGGGTCTGGGTAGTGCTCTCGTGACGCTCTACCGCCAACGGGTCGTTCGATCGTCGCTGCTCGGTACGATCTGCGTGACGCTCTACCTCGGTGGAATTGCCATCCTGCACGTGACGACGTCCACGATACTCAGTTTGCAGTCGTTCAACGGGACAGGGAGCGTGTCGGTGGCGACTGCCCTCGCCATGCCCGGATTTGCTGTTGTCGATGGTGGTATGAACACGGGGTCAGAGAATCAGTTCCAGGGTGTGGATTGGGCAGACGCGAGTTTGGTCGCGAGGCTGTTGCCCGGGGTGGCGGGAATGACCGTCCTAGGGTTATCTGGAAACATGGTCTACGACGTCCTCAAAGACACCTCTGGGATCGGTAATACGACGGTGAACGCGACGGCGTTTGACGTGACGTGTGGCACGTTGACGAAGTCGAGCACGATACCGAATTCGGATGGTTCGTTGCAGCTTGTTGCGGGGTATGCCGGGGCGGATCCGGAAGATCTGTTGAGTGTGCTCTTGGTGCCCATGTGTGCGTCGTCGTCGTTGGTGTGGTCTGACGGGTAAGCTGACTTGTTTACTAGACAAGAACAGTCTGAATGCTGTCCCAGTTCAATTCAAGTCTGGACAGCTGTTGTCGGTGAGCACGTGGTGTTCGTTATGCACGCGTGGAAAGTTGACGCGAGGGCGCGTATAGCAAGGTCCGCACATGTTGTTCTACACCACGTTTCCGATCGTCGATTCGGCGGGTGACGTGGGGTCGAAAACTTTGGACGTGAAAGCGAACTCGATCAAGTAAGTGATTTGGTATTATGGCTGAGATTACATCCAACGCTGTCCGATCAGCATGTTCACACAGTACTTTGGCTGCACGTTGTCCTCTCGACAACAAATGGTGGTCGTCGATTCTGGAACGAACGCGGTGCTGAGTGTTTCGAGTTTCAACGACGCCGAGATGACGCTGTGGGAAGGATGGCAGCCGGGGAACCTGGATGTTGGTGATGGAACGACGGGGGATCCGACTGTGGATTGGGTACGAGGTCGAGATACACGATCCATTTCGCGTCTTTCTGAATCTCGAGTGTGCCCGCGTTTCAGGAATCGCAACAATCTGGGAATGAGACGAGTAATTACACTCCCCTCCCAACGGATAGCCGCACATACTTTTCGTATACCACTCTGTGAGTACGTCGGTTTTCGAGAGAGAAACGGAAACTGATATGAACGATGCGACAGGTACCTTGCAGAGATATTGGGAGTATCACAGGACGTGGCCGCCGTGAACCAATCGAAAGTGACTTCCCCGCTTGTTACGCTCTCACAGCTCCAAGATGCTTTGGCGAATGTGTCAGCGGCAACCCTATGGACCGGTACGTGACTAAGCATCTTCTCTCAGCGAGGCTATGAATGGCTTGGATCCGCAGCGTTACATCTGAACGCGAGCGGCTTTACGGGAATGGACATTACCGCGGAGGGATCTGCGAAGGTGGACGTCATCGTGGCTCAATCACGCCTCAACGTGAGTATCTGCGGCCAGCGGAGTTTGCGTCAGTGCTTCCCTCGTGACACCAGCGTTGACGTTTTTCCGCGTCTATAGATCAATCTCGTTCCGGTAAGCCGGCTTCCTGCTATACATACACGTCACAGCAGCTAACCCCAACCACGACGTCATACCGTGTTGGAACTTTGGCAGCTGATGATGGGTTTATCTGTGTCTTGTTTGCTGTTGGTGCTCCTAGTTCCCCTGACGCGGACGGTGAACGTGAACCCGGAGCCGGAAGCGTATGGGACTCGCTCAGGATCGGATGGGGATGCGGCCGTGATGGATAATTTAGGGGTGTTGGATGTGCTGTGGTTGGCGCATCGGAGGCCGGATCTAAAGAGGCTCGTTGGACATGTGCGAAATCCGTCGGGGGAATGTCTGCGGGCGGCGGGGATGGTACAGGTGCGGATCGCTGGTGGTATAGCTTGGAGGCGCGGATCCGATGAGTCGGACGAGGGTTGGGCGGAAGAGAAGGGGGGCTGTGAGTTGGGTGTTGACGTTAAACGTTGATCTGTCTATTTTTCTCGTCATGGGACGTATGGTTTCTTTTTTTCTTCTTTGGTACTTGTGATGGTTGGGCTATTTAGGGAGCAGTAGTCATGCATGCATACCGGTGCGATAGCTGAAAACGTGACGAGTGTAGGTCTCTCTCCTGAATGTTCGGGGGGCCACACGAGTTCCAATCACCAAGCCTGAGAAATCAAGGGGGATAGAATATCTGCGACATGATTCACGTGAACGGCCAACACTCAGGACGAGAAGCGGTGCCATTGCGCTCATGATGAGGACACGGAGCCGGTCCCGCAGGAACACCCCCCCTGTTTTGAGAAGGGCCCACATATGATGACAGGCTATACAGGTTTATCGATACGTATCATTTACGCCAACTTCTTTTCTCTGGCGATCAGCGGGCCTCGACTAGCCCTTTTTTTGATGAATCGAGTTTCGAGCTTGCTCCAGCTCCCCTTCCACGTCGTTCGTTCCCATCCATAAATACATAAATACGACGGGCAGTCTCCGATCATGTCGTCGTTGTCCCTTTCATTCAGCGATTGACCACACTGATAATATGTACGTACGGGCTCAAACGCCATATGCTTTTCGTGGACAAGCTGGCGACGGTAACCTGCTATGCGGCCGAGAGTGAGCGGAGCGGGGACGCCGGTCCCGCACGGCGCGCTGAGTCCGAAAAAAAGGACGGCAATTGCCGAAGGTGTGGGGCGGCGGCGTGCCAGGAGCCAGGGTTCACGAAAAAATTTGCGCCTGCAAAGATCCCAATCCTCTCTTCGAAGCGTTCGTCGACGACACACGCACAACGAACACCGTCGACACTTGAGATAACGAATCCGTATCGTCGCCAACATGTCAGCGTAAGTCAACATCCGCGATCGCGCATGTACGGACCCCCGTCGTGCACAAACCAGACTCATTCCACGCATGTAGAGAAGAGCAGCTTCAAGATGTCGCCGAGGGCGAGATCGAGTCCAACTGGGACCAAGTCGTAGACAAGTGCGTACATGCGTCTCCTTGATCTCGTTTTTCAGCCCTCGTCTGATCGTGCTCGCCAAATCAGCTTTGATAACATGGACCTGAAACCAGAGCTCCTCCGTGGTATATACGCCTACGGGTAAGCTCCATCTCCCCCCCTTTTTTTTTTCTTCTTGTTTTCCAAGAATGGGGTGTTGAGGCGAGCCGTACTTTACAAAGTTTCGAGCGTCCTTCGGCCATTCAGCAACGCGCGATCGTACCTGTGATAAAGGGGCACGATGTCATCGCACAGGCTCAATCTGGTACCGGCAAGACCGCCACTTTCTCCATCTCCATTCTTCAACAGCTCGATCTGTCCATCAAGAGTTGTCAAGCACTCATCTTGGCCCCCACCCGTGAACTTGCACAGCAAATCCAAAAGGTCGTGATCGCACTCGGGGATTACATGAACATTGAATGTCATGCCTGTGTTGGTGGTACCAACGTGCGCGAGGACATGGCCAAGTTGCAAGAGGGCGTTCAGGTCGTCGTCGGCACGCCTGGACGCGTGTACGACATGATCAACCGGAGAGCGCTTCGGACGGACAGTATCAAGATATTCTGTCTCGACGAGGCGGATGAGATGTTGTCCCGAGGCTTCAAGGACCAGATTTATGAGCTGTTCCAGCTCTTGCCTCAGGACACGCAGGTCGTTTTGCTGTCTGCGACGATGCCGGCGGATGTGTTGGATGTGACCAAGAAATTCATGCGTGATCCGGTGCGCATTCTCGTGAAGCGGGACGAATTGACGCTCGAAGGTATCAAGCAATTCTACATTGCGGTGGAGAAGGAAGAGTGGAAATTAGACACGCTCTGCGATCTGTACGAGACGGTGACGATTACGCAGGCCGTCATCTTCTGCAACACGAGGCGGAAGGTGGACTGGTTAACCGAGAAGATGCACTCACGGGAATTCACGGTGTCTGCCATGGTACGTGGACGGAACGAGCAAGGCGATGCTGCATATTTTATTCTGGCTGATGGGCTCATGCGTAGCACGGAGATATGGAGCAGAAGCAAAGGGAGGTGTTGATGAAGGAGTTCCGATCTGGGTCGTCTCGCGTGCTGATCACGACGGACCTGTTGGCGCGCGGAATCGACGTCCAGCAAGTGTCGCTCGTGATCAACTACGACCTGCCGACGAACCGGGAGAACTACATCCACCGTATCGGACGCGGTGGACGGTTCGGACGTAAGGGTGTTGCCATCAACTTTGTTACGACGGAGGATGTTAGAATGCTGAGAGACATCGAACGTGAGTGACGACGGCTAGATGGCGTCGCCATGGACTCACAGTGCCGTCATGACGGGCAGAATTCTACAACACACAGATTGACGAGATGCCTCTGAACGTCGCGTATGTGGATTCGGTTGACAGTTGTGATGCATCAGCTGACGACGATGTATACCAGTGATCTCATCTAGACGCGTCCGGTAGGGGGGATTCGCACCGGGTTGCCATGTCTTTGTTTTTTCACACATGTTGATGGAATGAGGGTTCGATGATGGTGGTACATTAAAAAGACCTGGACGGTGTCCATTTGGGAGGAGGAGGCTATATGTGTCGAGTGGTTTCGTCTTGGCTAGCACGCGACGTAGAGCAACACTGCCCTTATCGTGCGGTAAAATTATCGAGGCTCCGCGAGTGAGAACGGCCGGAGCAGAGAGGGGGCATCGCCTCTGCGGGTGTGCCTTGAGGACCGAGCGAGCCAAGACACGAGGCTGTACGAGCATTCACACCGAACCAAACCAGCGGTCGCCGGCTTCTCTGCGACCCAGCTCGATCCGTCTCCCCCCTTGCAGCGCCCCGACGCCCGGTCATCTCGCAGTCGCCTCACCTCGGCCTCGAGTGGCGGATCCGTCCAGACTGCCGAGCTTGATTCTTGTTATAAATATATTCGCGACGCGAGCTGTTGATTGCCATCATCCCCACCTCTGACTGCGCTGTCAACAAAAGTTGTCATGGTGAGTGACGCGGAATTCCCCCCCTGACAAAGTATATAACCCTTCACAGAGAACCCGTCTCAGTCTCTCCACACCACCACCCATGCCCATCGTCACCTCCTCCGTCACCTCCCCCTCCCAATGGCCCCCCTCCCCCGTCACCCAGACACCCTACCCCCTCCGTCCCTCCAGCGCCTCCGAAATCATGCCCCGTCTCTACATCTCCGACCTCGCCTTTGCCGAAAACCCATCCGCACTCGCCAGCCTCGGCATCACCCACGTCCTCTCCGCCATGCGCGGCTACGTCGCCCCCCTCCCCCCAACCCCAACCCCAATCCACCGCGCCCAGTACCCGCTCGACGACCTCCCCTTTAGCGAGCTCGCCGCGTTCCTCCCACACACGACGGCGTTTTTACGCGGGGCCCTCACAGACCCCAACGCGCGCGTGCTCGTACACTGCATGGAGGGCATCAGCCGAAGCACCTCCGTCGTCGCTGCCTACCTGATCGCCGAATTCGGGTGGTCGCCGACCCAGGCGATCCAGTTCGTAAAGTCGAGACGGAGGGCGGCAGAGCCGAACGTCGGGTTCGTGCAGCAGTTGCAAGAGTATGCGGCGTCGTTGAGGCGGTCATGAGACGGGATGGGTTGGCTCCTTCTTTGTGTTTTTTTTTTTTTGGTGGTTGGCGTTGGGAGGGTCGGCTTTGTTTTGTTTTCGTTTCTTGCTCTCCACATTTCCTCCTCCTCGTCCCCCCCTGTCTTCTCCTCCCCTTTACAACGTGGGCGAGGACGATGAGGAAAGAAGGCCTAGGGATCCGCGCGGTCACGCATACACCCTCCCCCCACCCTTGACGGCACCCGATCACACAAAAAATGTTTATAAACTATGGACTGGGCACGTCTACATGATACCCCACCGAGTCACTCGCATGTATGATACGAACGTTCAAACGCATTCTCCCCTTTTTCTGTGCACCCTCAACAGGACACCTTGCGTCATTGACATTGCTCATTCCATAGCATATCGTATATATATATAATATATATCCTCTATCCTATATCCTATAATATAGATGCGTATATATAGCGTCTCATCTCCGCGACCGCGCAAACGGCATGTACGACGCTCGACATAGTATACAGAGAGATGCCACCATCTCATCATGCATGCATTATACATATGCCACCCATTTCCGCTATTCCACCATGGAACCATCCTGACATCATGAATCATGAGCAGCACACTGCCCGTGTGGACCCTTGATCAAGTGCCACATTTCCATTTCCCGGCTTGGACAGCTTCACGCCAGGTGACTGCGTGTGGGGATGACCGGGTCAGGAGGAAGGGGGCGATTGAGATCAGAAAAAAAAAAAAAAGGGGGGGGGGGGGGGGGGGGGGCCCCCCCCCCCCTCGACAAAAACCACCCCCCGGACTTCTGTCAAAAAAACCCCCCCCGCG
>JBBPLK010000301.1:0-15847 GCA_038089735.1 Exsudoporus frostii | reverse complement strand
GCAAGATCGTATGCCTAATGTGTGAATAGTTGTATTGAGACGAATGCAGAAACACGCATGAAATTCAGCATCTCGTGTTATCACTTTGGTACCCTCCCTTGTTTGTTGGGACGAGTTCCTGCAGTGAAATCTTCGTGTAATGACTAGAGCAGAAACCAGAACGAACCTCGCTCAATCGCACAAAACCTACATGTATTCAGACGACTACAGCTTGTACACCATCCTGGCCAAAATTTCGTCCCTCTTCCCGATGATCTCGTTGACGTCACTATACCCAGTGAGACCCATCGTGATATGCAAATCACAAATGAGCTGCATCAAGATCTGCTCGACACCTTCCTGTCCAGCGATAGCAAGGCCATACATGAACGGACGTGCGACTGGTGCGAATAAAATCAGACATCCCGCATAGTAGGAGCTCGATAAAAAGACTGACTCAAGACGCCCTGGGCGCCCATCGCGAGGGCCTTGATAATATCGCTTCCCGTGCGGATCCCCGAGTCGAAAAGAACGGTTAGCTTTCCGGATCGCTGGGCAGCGCGGACCTTGCGCGAGCGCATGATCTTGTCAAGTGCATCCAGGGAACCGATTGCGCCGTCGACCTGACGACCACCTTCAAGCGTTCCGACGGGTCAGTCCAGTGAGCGCTCATAGATACACGAAGCAGTCTACCATGGTTCGACACGATGATTCCGTCGATTCCTTGTGCGATCGCTTTCTCTGCATCCTGCGCACCCACGTCATCCGTTGATGGTCTCAACAACGATCTCGCCCTGAATGCTACTCACCGAAACGCGTTGGATGCCTTTCAGCACGATAGGCCCATCCCAGTTGCCCCTGATGAACTTCAAGTCCTCCCACGTCCTGAAAACGCCCGAGTTCACCTCGCCGAGCCATTCCTTCCCCAACAGCATCTCCGTCGCCATACGTTTGTCGCCCTTTTCGAACGCCGCTTCCCTGATCTTTGTAGGCTCAAACGGGAATGTGGTAGACTCGGCTTTGCGCGGTTCGAGACCGAACCGCTTCATGAACACTGGATCAGACGTGCCGACTTGGATGCCAACCCCGTAGGCGAAAGGGAGGTACGCGGTTTCAATGTCGTGGGGACGCCAACCAAGGATCATCGTGTCGAGCGTGATGACGAGCGCCGTAAACTCGTTGGCTTTCGCTCGTTTTAGCAACGAGAGGATGACTTCAGAGGTACGGGGCCTAGAAATACCCAAGAACGGTGAGTGGTCCGCCAAGGGCAACATTGGCGAAAGAATGAGATTACCAATAAAGTTGAAACCATCTGTGGCCATTCGTACCGCTGGCCGTCGCCACGTCTTCGATGGAACGGGTGGATGCAGTACTCATGATGAAAGGGACGCCGACGTTGGCAGCTGCGCGTGCAGTCGCGAGTTCACCGTCTGCATGGAGAATACCCTGGACACCAACAGGCGCAACGAATAACGGGGTAGGATATTTCACGCCAAAGATAGTGGTCTGATAAATGCATCTGTGAGAGAGTGCGGCAAAACGCGGAACCGACGGACACGCACTTGTAATCTGCGGTTCGTCGTACCAACGAGCATTCGGGGGACGATCTTCCAATTCTCGAGTGCCTTTTTATTTGCTACGTCCGTCGAGCACGTCCCTGCACTTCCAAAGGTGTACATGTATGCCGCTATGGAGGATTCCTCTAATCAGCCATCTTGACAAGGTAGCCAAAGTTCTCCTGGAACGCACACAAATGGTGTTGCATAGCCTCTCTCGCCTTTTCTTCGATTTTCTTGAGGTCGACGGTACCCAAGACAGGCGGCTGGGCCTGTATATAGACATCCATCAAAAACTTGATCCATTTGTCGGGAAGCGGGGGTTGGGCAGTCATATCGTATCTGTCGTGTACGGTTGCAAGTTCAATGCGAAGGCGTCGCACGAATGGGCGTGAGTGAAACGGTCCACCGTTGGACTCAGTTGGAAGTTAAAGGGGACATATAACATGTGAGCCTGAGAATATGAATTGCGGATCAGTCGTCCGATATAACGAACATCTCCGAGCGTATACCCTGTCATGATCATTGAGGGCGGCCCGGAAGATCCGCCAGTGGCTGTGCGCGACTCGAGTGCAGCATGCATTTGCATGATTTAGACAGCTCTTGCGAGTTGGAACGTCCACTGGGCTGACCCCTCCATCGAGTGCGCCAACCTCGGTGGGATTTACTTTGATTGGGATCAGCCCTGAAATTCTGAAATCTCCATGTGGAAATTCAGCTCCCATACCTTCACGTCATCCCTGCGCTCAAATGGCGCCAACGCCGGTGTCTCAAAACAGTGCTGCGTCTCATGATGTATTATGCATTAAATGTGATACGCGACTGGTTGATGGAGAAGAAGATTCAGAACGTGCATGTTCCGATCAAATCAATCCACTTGACGGCACCCATGTAAACCACGCCAAAGTTTTGCCCTTGGTAACCGGTCGAATCTCTACAACGGTACCCTTCCAGGCCCATCTAGCATCAAATAGCAGAGTAGATGATCTATGACGAGGTATATACTTACGACGACCCGAAAATTCAACTACGGAGTGCATAAAGTCCCCATCCCAACCTCAAGGCTATATAGCTACGACCATAACTGCCCAAACATGTCACGCTCGGGCGAATTCAACACGACCGCTCCATCGGCAACAGACACGTCATCATCCACGTCCGTATCGATCCACGCATCCGCGTCCGTACTTTCCTCCGAATTCCGCATCACCCCGAACGGCGTCAGCGGTCGGCGAAATACGTCCTGCGGTCTGTTCTTGGATTGGGAAGGAGACAGGGAGGGAAAGGCGTTAAACACGTCTCTCAACGAGTCCTCGTGGTCGTTCTCCCGATCCTTGTGCGCCCCGGACCGTTTCCCACCCCAACTGCCGCGCCGCTCATGGAAGACCTTGATCTCGTGTAAATGTGCTGTTCGTGCCCAGCGCTTCGCAGAGCGCACATGAGGTTGGCCCGATGTAGAGGACGAATGCGATCGTGTAATGGATTCTGCCCGAGGAAGTGTATGTGGATCGATCAACATGTGTGGTCGGGGTTTCGTGGGTGTACGATAGGCTGAAGACGTATATGCACGCTTGTGCGAGGATGCCGCCGTTGACGCAACAGTAAACTTGAAAGCCTTTGCTACGTGTTGAAGGCTTTGAGTGGTCGCGTGTAACTCGGGTTTAGAACTCGAACTACTCGGCCCTGGGAACAGATTGTCTGTTACTGGTCGTGGTCTCATTTCAGTGAAACATCTCTCTCGGATAAGGTGATAATTACCAGTAGCTTTCTCAGCTTTTGGACTCCCACGTTGTTCAGATGGGCTGCGACTTCGCCCCCTGAGTGGATTCCAGCCATCTGCACTACTCCCAAAGCTGAGGCTGCGAACACTCATTTCACGTGTCGAGCGATGCACTGTCGGAGGATGGTGCTGTGCAGAGGGAGCACCACGTGTGAGACCGATAAACACGAGGACTGCTAGGAGCAGACACAGTTGGGCAATCCCAAGCCGCTTCTCAAGTACGACCTGCGCTGCTTCAGCGATACGAAGCCTAGCGAGGACGTAACATTCACCTCGTCTGAGAGATAGTTGACGCGAGAAAGTAGTTCGCCGTGTTCGAGTTCCAATCGTAATCTTTGTCTTTCCCACTCATGAACCGTACGTTGATACATCTGTGCCTGCATCCGGCTCTGGATGAAGCGCAATAATTTTGTCAACGCACTGATTGATCGCCAAAAATTGAGGCACTTACGATACTCTCGAGTCTTCCGACTTCCTCGTTCAGCTTTCTCAGTACGTCTCGTACACTGGCGGTTTGCTCCTCAACGTACCGTGCGTACAAGGTATGATTCGCTTCGAGGGTGGTCAGACGATTCATAATCGTTCGATAAATGGACTCTCCAGTCCACTGTGGCGAAGACGGTGTGTGGGTGGGAATCTGCGGAACCAGTGGGAGTATCGGAGGGTTGCTTGGCTGTGACGCAGCGGTGGTGAATGGGTGGATTTCAGAATCATGTGAATGGAGATGAGGATGCTCGGCCGCAGGTGGGGCGGGCGAAACAGAGGCGGGAGAGGACATGGAGAAGAGCGACGAAATTGCCTCGGTTACCGAGTGCGCCCCTGTGGATTGCGTCGCCAACGTCTGCTGCTCCCCATCACCACTGTTCGATATCCACGCCTCCTCGCCACGCACGTGGGGGGAGGATCCTCTCCAAGATTCAGAATACATGGAAGGCGAGCTGAGGGAAGAAGGCGCCTCAAGAGTTGGTGTTCTCGCTGCTTGAACAGGAGATGGCTGCGAGATGACGTTTGAGCGGGCCTCGGTGGCCACAAGCTGGGTCGTGGAAACGTGTGCGCTGTTATTGGACACCACTTTGATGTCCGTAACATTGTTCGCCGACGGGTGCTCTCCAACCAACAATCGTTGTGCAGCAATCTCCTTCAGTCGTGCATGACTCTCGGCTAGCCACGTGTCCCACTTCCATTCCTCCAGATGAGTGAGCCCGTATACCCGAAGCAGGGAGATGGGGCAATAATACTCATACCCATAGTGTGAGTGAAAGTCAATTCGAATATACCGGTAGAAATCACGCAACGACGTCGGTGGGTGGAAAGACTATATGTACAGTTAGACCAAAAAAAAACACATTCGCGAACTGAAAAATCTCACCTGGACGCCTCTGATGTTCTTTGCACGATAAGTCCCAGCGGGGGTCCACCCCTCGTCGGTACCAGTGTACGTTTTTGCGACGCTCACGGAGAAATCCTTGAACACCCCACTGAAGAACTCGAAATTGGCTAATTGCACCGTGTCGATCCTAATGTCTTCACAGAGTTCCACCACTACGAACTGGACATCGTCACCACACGGCGAGAGCAAGTACTTGTCCTTTTTGGACGAAAGGATTGACGAAGCTGATTTGGCAGACTTGTGGGTCATATGTACTCGCGCAGAACAGTCCAGGTTGGCATAGTTGAACCTGTCGGTGATAGGTACACGAAAGTGTGGTGGGAGGGCGTCGTCACTAGCGGTATATGACAGGTCGGGGAGTAGCGCATCTATTGGTGAGACGTCGGCGTTCTGGACGTTGGTTCTCCTTGGGGTATCGCTATCGGATGCGTCCACCTTGGATTTCGCGGGGACGCTTTGCAAACCAGTATTGTGCTGTTTCGACTTCCACTCCTCGAATGAAAGAAGAACGTCTTCGGGTCCTTCTGAAGAGTCGATGGTCGGTGGTGGCTTCAAGCAGCATAATGGTGGTTCTGGCTGCTGAGTTCGGTGTATGACGGCGATAGCGCGAAATGGGTTGTTGAAAGATGTTGGTGGTAAGGAGGCTTGGAGGGCCAGCACTGGCAGAGTGGCGAGGCTAATCAAGGACAATGCCAGCAACGTCCTGGGCAAGAATGAAAACGAATCCATCTCTCCAAACCCTACGAGGAAGTCACCTTGGGTGTTGGCATTGGCAAGCAAGTCGTAATTAAACGAAATGAAGCAGTGATCATTTGAATACCTGAAAGTCGCTCCGTTTTGGGTCCCTTTTCCGAGCTCGGATGCTTCCGCTCCACAAGCTGTTCACACACCCGGTAACGTCTTACGTTCATATGAATAATTGGAGCCTCGATAAATTGAAAGACTACATTTTTAACAGCTGTCAAATAGATCACTCCATGATATGGAAGAGTCAGCCCCCCATTTCACATGGCTGAGCAGTGAGTAAATTGAAATCTCAAAACTGGATGATCAAGTACCCTCCACCCACAGAGCGTCTTTCAACGGAATGGGTTAGTTCACGGTTAGACATGAAACCCTCATTTTTCACTGGCAACGGCACACTATTTGGGTAGCAAGTGAGATTATCTGAGGCAGAGGAACAGGAGACGGGGATAGACAGCGAGTATCATAATCATATCTTCGTCCATCTATGTCGTTGGGCGTAGTACAGGTACTTCAGCACTAAAGAAAACGTCAGTTCCCGCAAACTGAATTCGGTTTGACAGTACGACCTACTCCAACAATTTCACCAGCCCTTGTATGCATGATCAGAGCTACAATCAGGCCTAAAACGGTTCATTATGATGAGAAAACCTGAATATACCAACCGAACATACCGTAAAGCCCCAACACTTCGGCGAAAATGAGGATCAAAACCTACGTGGCAAGTTAGCACAAAGGGGATACCGAGGTGAACAAGAAACCAACCATTCCAACGAATAACCGCGGTTGCTGTGCAGTGCCCCTCACACCTGCATCACCGACAATACCGATTGCAAAACCAGCCGCAAGACCAGCGAGGCCAACAGACAGACCAGCACCGAGATCAATGAAACTGGATGCAAGAGGCATGGAGGAGCCGACTATAACTCAGAAGTTAATCAACGTGACGGAACAAATGCAATGGTCAACATACGTGAGCTTGAGATAAGGACCGAAACGACCAGACCGTAAATCTGTATATGGTCGTCATGAGTGTACCAAGGGTAAAAAATGGGGCACAAACCGCAATGATACCAGCCATGATAACTGGAATGACACATCGCATTACGAGGTCTGGTCGGAGGACACCCATGGCAGAGATACCGACACCAGACTTGGCGGTACCATAACTAAGGGTTGGTCAGCTGAGCGTGAAATCTTGTATAGCAAACCCATACGAACCTGGCCCCAATACCTGTCAGGAAGGAATGGATAATGAGTGAATGGCTTGTCATAAAAAATGTGCATTCCTCACAAGTGAACACGATCGCAGAAGTGCAGCCCTACAGCAGGCTTCAGCATCGGTTCCCACAAGCACTTGTTGCTATACTCACCATGGCACCGAAAAAGGGAGCGTATACAGGACAAAGATCAGACATTTCTGTGGAGCTGCGAGAAACGAAGGCAGAGGCGCTTGACGTCGTTGGTGTTTGAATTCAACAATCGCTACGAAGAGACGCAGCAGTCGGATACAACCGAGCGGAGAGCGAATTGGAAGTGTGGCAAAGAAGCAACATTGTTTGGCAAAGGCGTTAGAAATAAACAAACGCCTTCCCGAAATGGGGTAACAACCAAATCTACACCGCGCTGGTGTCTCGGACGTCGACACTGGTAAGTCCAAACCACTATGCTGCTCAAAGCTTAGCACCCAGTCATATAATCGTTTTCTCGTAGCTTTCATAACATGTCTGCTTGTCTGCGCTTCACTCAAAGGGCAAGCCCATTCCCCTTCTCACCTTTTTTTGATACAAACCGCATCTTTGCATGCAGGTCTGGAAATCCTTCATTGACAATAAAGGTAATTCTAATCATTTGTAGTGTATAAATATCTCTAAATGAATCATCAAGGACATGATGCACAGTGTTTTCCGAACGTCTGTGAACCCTGCCCACACAGCCACTATGTACCTGCTGACTATATCAAACGACAGCTTGATATAACCCGGGCTACTCCCGGCCTTGTCGAGACAAAGCTCAAAATAGAGCCTTATAATCGTGCGCACTCCCGTCGTATAACGTTCCCAAGGGTCACTTAATGGTATACAAAGTCAATAGAGTCGGAGTGCGTTCATCCTAGTCATGATGATATTTTCGGCGCTGATACTCGGAATACATCAGACTGTCCATGGTGGACTGATCATGTCACTGACAGATACCCTGGGCTCCTTAGCCGTCGCCTCCAAGGGACAGTATATGACGGGCGTTTCAACAGACATCAGCACCTCATTCGTCCGACCTGCCGGTAGGATTGGCAATGTTCTGCATGCAACGGCAACATTATCCGCTTTAGGTACAATCCCTTGCGATTGACGGGCCGGGATGATTCAGAATTAATTCGTGTTACCAGGGAAAAGCTTGGCTTATACCCGTGTAGACTTCACGAACGAGAGTGGAGACCTGGTTGCATATGGAAGTGAGTTTCTGTGCCTATCGCAATATACATACCGTCCCTGACAATGATATCATGTAGCCCACACGAAGTACGTGGGTAGATCGTCGTCGGACCCGGTAGGATGTTGTTTCGTAATATCTGTGTACTAGATTATTGACCGATCAACAGAACAACGTGAAATTTTCCGAAGATGGCGAGAAAGTTATAGAGGGTGCGGATGTTGAATAGATGAACTCCTCCATCGTTCAACTGGGTTGTTTTCGTGGGATGGTGAACAAAACAACACAAGCGTCCATAGTTCCTGATCTGTATCAGTAGGGTGCCTCACGCACTACACTTTCACAGATCCACTCGCTATGACATAGACTTGTGACAACAGGTGCGTACCTTTTTTCAGAATCTTTCAGAACGAAAAAAGGATGTGTGGGCCTCCCTGAGGATGCGTCCGGCTAGTCTCGAACCAAACGTTCTAGGAAGTATCGTGCGTATGTGAACACTTCCCAGAGAAGCATCCGTGCTGAAAGGGCGCCAAAACGGATGGCCTCAGATTGACCCTGTAGGATTGAATCCCTGACTCCTACGCAAGTGGAGTGGATGACGGATTGAACTGAAATGAAATGCATTACTTCGGTTTTTTTTAAGGTCTGAGCAGAGCACAGTTGATCGACAAAATCCCCCCAGAAAAAGCACCCCCAAAGTGTGTAATTCGGACAGATTAAACCACAACTCCCCCACGCGCGCATTATCGCCGAACACATGTCCTCCATCCACTCCCTTCCCAACCCTTGACAAACTCTTCTTCTGAGAATCTCTCCACAGCCCACCGTCTAGCCCTCTCTCTATATCCTTGTTCGGTGGCAGCATTCATTGTCAGAATCTATCAGTCGAAGAGGCAGTATCATTATTCATACTCATGTACGCCACGAGGAAACGTGGAGACGAAGCCATACCTCGTGCATAGCTGTCGCGAATTCGCCCGGTGTCCGTGCATGGAAGCCCGTAGGCTGTGACTTGTAGGGCACGACGATGTCGCTTAGCGGACCTCCAGAGGCATGGGTGACGGGGATGAGACCTGCTGCCTAATTACCATGAAAACACGCGGTGAGCACGCGATTGTTCTCGATAGAGTATGGGAATCTGCACTGCCTACCATGAATTCGACGACATTGATTCCGAAGTGTTCGTCGATCATCGTACTAAGACCGATGCTTGAACGGGAGAGCCAACCGAGCATCTCAGGGTAGGGGGCGTTTACAACGAACGAGACTTGGTTCTGACGTGGAGGGTCAGCGAATAACAACATATTTGCATGTACAATTCACATACCTGGATGTCTAACTCCTTTGCCAAGGCACGCAAAGACTCGACTCTATCTAAATCATCTTGATGTCGTGCACCACCGAGCAATACCAGTCTAACAGGATCCTCGCTTGAAACCATTCTTTGGCTCTTGTATTCGGGATGGTCCATCAGAAGTTGTGCAAACGCATGCAGCTGCATTGAAAGATTCTTCTCTGGCCTAGCATGATGCCCGATGATTGAATACCTTGTCCCTGTTCTTGTGCAGATCAACGTACCGAAATTGCGCAACGCTGAGAATGATCCGCTCTCTGCCTTGGAGCGAAAACCTGGCCATCTCTCGCGTATCACAAGGTGGATATACGGCCACAGGTTTGACCTTATCTATCTTGTAACCAACCCCTGAACCTGGTCCATCTACGCCGTACATGATCAGTCGAACAACTGGTCCGGAAAGAAAGAGCTTTATGAACAGCAGAGGTGTCGTTCGATGCGTCCACCGGATCACTGGACCGAAGTGTTCATGTGATATAATGGATGCAATGTGGCTGCGTGTCCATGAAGAGTTCACCATCAAGAACTGAGCATGCGAGAGAGATAGGGCATAATAGTACATCGCAAGACGATAATAACTGTCTCAATCATTAAGAGTGGTGCAGACCCGGGATGGAGCACTCACAGACGTTTTGTGCGCATTTTCCATGATTCGCCCTGGACACGAGCGAGCATGTCAGTAGATATGGTTGGATAATGAACGTATGCTCCGATGGGAACGGAAGCCCTTGTAATCCAAGCTACAGCTGGAAAGGTAAAGGCGTAACCCATGGTATCTGAAGTCACAAGGGAGTTGATGTAAGGGGAAGCAAAGTGCCTTGTAAGAATCAGACAAGCTAGAACCTACCAATGTAAAGGTCTGGAATGAACATTGACATTGCTTCCCATACGAGATACATAGAACCGAAGCTCTGGCCCAGGATGGTAAACCTGGGCCATCGTGAACCCTCGACTAGGCCTCTCGATTTCAGGAACACGAAGTGAAGTGTGGAGGGTTGGAGATCAATCGCAAAACGCGTCTAATTTCATAATTTGTGTCATGCGGGGGAAGACCAGGGTGGAGGTAAAAATTATCTGACCTTTACTTTTTCAATGATTTCTTGTTTCGAAGCATTAGGGTCGCCAGAGTAGACGACAGAGATTATGTCTCGGTGCTCGCGCTGTATATGGGCAATTGCGGTCCACAGGACTCGTTCGCCTCCGCCTCCTGCATTACTTGGAAAGATCTTATGAGCCTTCCGCGTGCTTCCCACCAGTACAACAGGTCCCCAAAGCATTACACTCACCAGTAAGGATGGAAGAATCCAACGAACTTGCAATTGATTGTTTTAGTTACTTTGACACCTAACTCCTTTAGGATATCTTCACGGGCACGAAACGACCTTGACCATAAAGCTTCGGTGTACGCTGTGTAACAGAGTGTGGACACAACAAGGCAAAAAGCGAGACACAGCAAGAGCAAGGTGGCGCTCATTCCTGCCCGAGCAATGAACTTTGGACAGGTACTGTATGCGCCTGCCTACCTTTTCGATCAGATTCAGAGGAAGTGGTCAACGTGGAGTCCGCACCAGTAGCAGTATACCGCCAGTGATTATGTAATCATCCTCATGGTGCGCTCCGACCTCCTTTCTTCCTTTCCACAGCGCGGTTCTTAATTTGGCGGGTAATCCGAGTCGCACGTCCACCCGTTGCACAGGACCGAAGGTGTTTGGATCCTATCTAACCGCGTGGTTGCGCTGAACAGCATCGCTTCCATTCTGCCGCGTGGTCTGGTCAGTAGTTGTACGTAGCTCGCCACGCCACTGCTAGCCAAGGGGGTGTGGGGCGGAATGGCATCCAATCAGAACTCGGTAAAAGTCGTATGTTGTTTGGCTTTTCTCCGATACACCCGACGATCGTTTATAGGCTGACTTTGCGCGCAGTCGTTGCCAACTTCCTCTTGGCAGGTAGCGAATCCGATGCAGCCGTAGGCTTCTTGAACCCTTCAATTGAGGTGAGTTTGACTGCGAATGCAGGGACCGTGGTACTCTTCTCCTTGGACTGACAGTTATAAGGGGTTCTGTAGTCCTTCCCTCTATATCGTCTCACGGGATTCTGCTCGCTAGTTGGCTGACCCTTCAGCGCCTGCGCTTTCGAGGAATTTTGCCCACCTTCCCGGTCAATTTACTTTGCTTTCATTGGTCGACTAAAAATAGCTCTCATAGTGCCCATGGATTGTGTAAGTACCTGGTGCCTTACGGCCTCCTCGAGGTCGCCTCCATTTCATCGCCACCATCAGCAGTCCCCTCGACTTGGACCCGGAAACGCTCGGAGTATATCGGCACGTAGAGGCAAAGCTTCCATTGGTCCATGGATGGGGCAATGCCAAACCACGGACTCGCGGTCCATTTATTGACTGATCAAGCTCAGTGCCGCTACTTCCTCCCAGTACTTAACTCCATCTATTCACACTCGGTTGCTGGTCATCATGGCCCCTGCTCTCATCCGCCCGCATAACTTCAAACTTGGCGAACTGTTTACATCCACATTTACCCGTGAAGCTGAGGCGATCCGCGCCCAATCTGCGTTATACTCCAGATCCACCAGTGAGGCCAACAGTGTCAGTGGCAGCGGAGGCGTGGAAACGAACACTATAATATTCATCGTCGTTGGCGTAGGTTGGTCGTGTTCATTCATCGTACCTTGCTATCTTGGTCGACGATGCGTTGCGTTATTCGTGTCGCCACACGACTGTCTTCGTGACCGAGGCTGCATTACACACGGTCATCTATATGCACTCTGGGATGAGTGAGAAGTCACCGCGTTCATTCTGAATGTTTTGTTGGTTGTGTTCTATATGAGCAGTCCTGCGGCGCATCTTTACTCCAAGCCTCATATTTTATCACTCAAGTTAGCTGGCTAACACTTGTCGTCCCACAGCCTGCTTGCTCGTGCTCGTGCTCGGCTTCTACCTCGTGAGTCGCCCTCGTGGTGCACGCAATGCTGCCCCGAGTGCCACTAGTTCGCACCCGCAACATTCACCTATCGCCCATCCACCTCGGCGCGAACGTGGCACGAGTGCATATTGGAAGATTTGGAGAATATGGCGTAACACAAGCAGTACCAACCCGCTCATCACTGTCGATACGCCTACTTCGCAGGTACTTCCCGCCCCAGCTACGATCATCAGCCCATCACGGACCACATCTACCGGAGGTGATTGCGAACTCCATCCTCCGGTCGCTTCGCGGCCCTCCCAAGCCCGCCGCATCACTTCGCTCTCAGTAACAACCTCCTTCACACACTCACACATCACTGAAGAGGAGCTGAACAACTTTCGCCTCTCCGCATACGACCTCGATGGCGATCTGGAGACAGAGATGCTGAACAGTGCCACGAATGACGTCTGGCCGGGTCAACCACTAGTTGTGGAGGAGGGCTGTGGAAGTGTGGAGGAAGCTGTAGAACCGCGGAGCGATACCCCCACCCTTGAGGGCAGTGTTGAGGGTGACGTTCCCCCTCCGCCCACCACCCAATGGAAGGGTGGTGATTACGAGAACTTGGGCGCTTGCCAAGGCGTGGCGTCCGGTGGCAACAGCGTTGGATGAAACGTGATCGAGGTAGGGTAACTATGCTATGGGAAGACAAGTGTCACAATAACAGTGCAACTTATTATATGAGACGTGTCAGAGGTATGTATGTATGAGTAGTTATTATAGTTCAACGTCAACCAAAATACCGCTCAGGAGGCTGTGGATATCTATTCCCATACAGCGTATCGGTATATATAGAGTTTGAGACAATTCTTATTGGATAATTTTTCGTCATTGTCATTGACGTGTGATGAGTCGACGATGCCGGTAGTCCAGCTGGTCCCATATGCCGTCTGCCAGTTGGTCCGAGTCCATGTACAAGATACTTAAATAAATAACGTGACTGACATTTTCTTGCGCAACTGAGAGAATCGGGCTTGTGTTTATGTCGAATGATATGCTCTCAATGATTTCAACAACTTGTGTGGAAAACATTATGGTCAAAGGGTGGCAAGAAGGGAGAGGTCTGCAAGCTTTCGAGGATGGTCGCTCCACGCATACTACCCGGGCCACAGCTCCGGCTTGTGTCGATCCCAGGTTATTACGTAATACTACCCTAAGCCAGCTGCAGACGCTTTCCTCCTCTGCTTATACCCCATCGACGCGAATGTCTACTCATGAGCGTCCACTGATAGGTTCCGTTGTCGAGCGCACAAGGTCTCGCACATCGTCCGCACCGTCTCCCAGGTTCACTGGGACGCCAGGAACGGGATTCCCAACCGCACAGCATCGATTCAAGAGCGCCTTTGCGCGCGCACGAGACGGGGCCAATTTGAAAGGCAATTTCGGAGGCTCGAGACGGATTGGCATGCCATCCATCGTGTCGAATAAACCGCAAACCCGTCCACCTGTCGCACCGACGTCACCCATCATCGACCCGAAACCCATTCCAACCGATGCCGATGCCCTCCGTCGCCAGATCCACGAAGAGAACGCGCGCGCGATTGAACGTATGAGCGAAGCTGATATTGAACAGGAGAAGCGTGCGGTTTTGGAGCAGCTTGGAGACGGTACGGAGCAGTTGTTGAGGCGCGTTCAGGAGGCGCGACGGCGGAAAGAGAAGGAGGCTCAGGCGGAGCTGGAAGAGCAAGGTGCACAAGAGACCCAGGGGAAGGTTGAAGGCACGATTAACGACGATGACAGTCGTCGGACGACTGAACACGACCGTGACCACGAACACGTAGCCCTCGTTGCTTCCCCTACTCCACGTCGTGTGCCACATGGATTGGCCACCAAACCAGGCGTTCTCCGAGTCAAGAGTCTCGAGAATATAGGTCAATCAGGTAAGATACATCCTGTTCTGTGACGACTTGCTCTCTCAATAGCAACTTACACATTCAGTGCCATCGCCCTTGCCCGCGACGAGCGGCACGCGTCCCTCTAGCCGGACAGGTCGCAATTTGCGCTTTGCAGAGGTAACTCCGGACGACGTGCACGTGTACGAATCAGCGCCCAGATCACCCAAACGACCCGTCCTTGCACTCCCACCCCCACCAGACACGAAAGACGACTCGATCGTGCCCCTGGGCACGTTCCACGATGGCGCTATTCCATCCAAGCGACCCCACCCAAGCGACAGTCCTATAGAAACCCAATCCACACATGTCCCAAAAGACGACGCCGAGCCAGAGGAGGGCACTCCAGAGTACATACGTCGACGGTACTTTCCAAACGTGCCTGCCAACGATCCAAGTCTTGCATGGATGGAGGCTCCCCCCCGTGAGACGACAGATCCATTTGCCCCCCGCTTCGATCTTCACGGTGCTCCGATACCAGCATCCCTTTCTGCCTCATTACCATCCCATCTGGGATTACATCATCATGCTGAAGGAAGTCGTGCCGGATACACCATCGACGACATTTTTCTCCTGGCCCGGTCGACCGTCCCTGCACAACGGGCTTCAATGTTAGGCATCCTAGCCAAGATTGCCCATCGTCTAGGTCAGCAAGTGCGACACCCTGATGGTCCAGAGAAAATGGTGTTCGCTGGTCAAGAGGGTAAACTTCGAAAGCGTATCCTTGCCGCTGCCTTGTCTGCCATCGACCAGATCGGAAGCCTTGGTGCACGGGCGGTCGAGGTTACATGGGAATGCCTTGTCGAGTGGGATGGGTCGACGAGTGAACTAGAGGGTGTAGAGCTCATCCTCGCTCCCGACGTCGTCTCTTCACTACAACTCGATTATTTCCTGCCACAGATCGCGGACGTATTATCGCACGCCGCCCTTCCTCCTGAATCACTTGCGCAGCTGCTGGCCGTCGTCCACTGGCTTGCTCAGCAATCCAATCAAGTTGCGGACATGATCACCAGCACCTCTCGTCTCGTCCCGACGATCCTCAACACGTTTCTGCTGACACCCATTCCACCCAAGGATGGGTCTGTACCGCCGAACCCCCTCGCGCTCCAGTTGCTCATCACCCTCGCCTCTGCATCACGTTCGAACGCATCAGCATTGGTTGATCCCGCAGATGCACTGCTTCGATTCGTCACCCTCCATCCACCTTCATCACCCTATTCGCCTGCCCTCGCCACCACGCTTCTCACGTACACACTCCGGTTCTATACCACCCTATCCTCGTACGGTCTCTACTCTCACATCGCTACCACAGCCTCCCAACTCTTCACTGCGCTCAACTCATATATTGTCTCTAGTCCCCTATCCCTCCAGGAAAGCACGAAGGTGCCCGATTCGGTGTTCAGGCAACTCCGTATAGCTTGGGCGTCCCTCATCGAAACATGGACTGTCTGTGCGACGAACCCGCATGCAACGAGTCCACCACACGAGGTGCTCTGGAGCCAAATATGTGCCTGGGGATGGGCAACAGACGTGCGGAAGCTCAGGGAAGGATTGGGGAGCGAGAGATCGGACTGGGCAGTCTATGTAGCGATGTGGGACGCTGAAGTTGCGTGGCTCGAAGGCGCACGAATCAACGGTATCAAGGGCGGCGGAGAAGAGCGAGAAGAGGCGTTACAAATTTTCAGGAGTACCTTTGCCAAAGATGGAATCGAGTTTGGGATTGTACGGCGCGCGCTGGAGGCGGTGC